>CAUYRH010030212.1:0-17589 GCA_963574655.1 Perodicticus potto | reverse complement strand
GATGCAAGGAATAACTTCTATTGTTTTAAATTTGCTGAGATTAGACTTGTGACCTAAGATGTGATTGATTTTGGAGTATGTTCCATGGGCTGATGAGAAGAATGTGTATTCAGTTTTGTTGGGATGAAATGTTCTGTAGATGTCTGTTAAATCCAGATGTTGAATAGTTAAGTTTAAACCTAAAATTTCTTTGCTTAGCTTCTTTTTGGAGGATCTATTCAACACTGCTAAAGGGGTTTTAAAGTACTATGGAGCTGGAGGAAATCAAGTTTCTCATGTCTGTTAGAGTTTATAAATTTAGGTGCATTCTGGTCAATTATTAATATTAGAAATATTAATAATTGAAATCTCATCATATTGAGCAGTACCTATAACAAATATGAAGTGTCTATCCTTATCCTTCTTTATGTTGGTTGGTTTAAAGCCTATTGTATCTGTGAATAGGATTGCAACACCTGCTATTTTCTGCTTTCCATTTTCCTGGAATATAAATGACCATCCCTTCACCTTGAGTATATATTTATCTTTTAAGGTAAGATGAGATTCTTGTGTACAACAGATATCTGGCCTGAGTTTTTGTATCCAGTCAGCCAACATGTGCCTCTTTAGAGGACAATTTAAACCATTCACATTAATTGAGAATATTGATAAGCCTTTCAAATGTCCAGTCAGCATTTTTAATCCTTTTGCCACTGTGGAAGTTGGAATTTGATCAAAAGTGTCTGAGTGAGTCCTTTGCTCACTTGTCCAAAGTTTACTTCTGTGGTGGAGGATTACACTGGTCATTATGGAGGATAGGTCTGAGAATATACTGGAGAGCTGGTTTAGTTATGGCAAATTTTTTCAACATGTGGATGTCATTAAAGTATTTAATTTCTCCATCATAAATGAAACTCAGTTTAGCTGGATACAGGATCCTGGGTTGAAAGTTATTTTGTTTTAGGAGGCTAAAAATCAATGACCATCCTCTTCTAGCTTGAAAGGTTTGAGCCGAGAGATCTGCAGTAATTCTAATATTCTTCTCCTTGTAGGTTATGGTTTTCTTACGTCTGGCTGCTTTCAGAATCTTTTCCTTCATATTAACTTTTATAACTTTAGTGAAGTTGATTATGATGTGTCTAGGGGATGTCTTGTTCAGCTTGAGTAGTGCTGGGGTTCTGCAACTGTCTGCTATCTAAATTTCAGAATCTCTTGGTGTGTCTGGAGAGTTCTCTTTCATAATCTCATGAAGAAGAGACTCTATGCCTTATGAAGCCACTTTGTTACTTTCAGGATCCCAATAAGGAGAGTATCGGTTTTCTTCCAATTATCCCAGAGCTCTCTGAGAGAGTGATCTGTTTTTGCCCTCCATTTCTCTTGCTCTTTGAAAGTTTGGGAGTGTTCAAAATCTTTGCCTTCAATTTCAGAAGTCCTTTCTTCTGCTTGCTCTATTCTGTTACTGAGGGAGTCTACTGTATTCCTCAGATCCTTGAGGGGTCTTGTCTCAATGTGCCAAAATCTTTGGTCATTTTGTCTTTGAATTCGTTGAATTATTGAGACATCTTTTTGGATTACTGCTTGAAATTCTAATTTCATATTTTCCTCCAATCTCTTGATCTTATTTGCTAACCAGATTCTGAATTCGATTTCTGACATCTCAGACATTTGTTTATGCATTGGTTCTTGTGCTGTGTCTGCCTTATCGTTCCTTGGGGGAGTTGATCTACTCTGATTATTCATATTTCCAGAGTTTTTCCATTGATTCCACCTCATGATTGTTTTTCCCTGTTGCCTCTGGCTGTCCTCAGAGTTGGGGAGGATTAGACCCCAGTGGGATCATTCTATTGTTGCTGGACCTTTGTAGGGAGTGACCCTGTGTAGTTCCTTTGGGATTTCCCAAGCCAGGAAGTTCTGGCTAAGGGAGCAGCTCCAGAGCATGGCACACACAGATCCATCAGCAGTGCTGGGGATAGTGCACAGTCTGCTGGGAGTGCCTGACACCCGGTGACTTTGGCAAAGAAAGCCTGTGGTTCCAGTCTCTGACCAAGAGGAGGGCTCTGCCCAGAGGCAGGGAGGGCACCAGAGGGAGAGAATGGGTCTGGCGGCTTCCAGAATCCCCGGCCAGTTGGGTGGGGATGGTGCAGAGGCAGGGAGGGCGCAGCTCCCAGAGTTCATATCCAGGGTGGGCAGGGTCCCGGCAGATGCAGCGCATAGCTACGCAGTCCCCAGACAAAGTCCATGGCTGGGCATGGGCGGGTGGAGGTTCAGTGGTTGCGGCACATAGCCGCATGGTCCCCAGATGGAGTCCCTGCCAGGTGGATATGAGGAGGGGTTAGGGTGGCTCAGTGGGGTTCCTGGAGACTCTTGCCTGGAAGGGTGCTTGGTCCAGCAGACAGGTAAGGGGGTCGCTGCTCACGAACTTCCTCCCTCAGTCTCAGCAGGCGTTAGGCTTCTGGTTCAATAAGGGGAGAAGGATATACTGGAAGTTCAGAATGGCAGGGAAAACTTTAGTTCAGTTTTTATGCCTAGGAAGACAGTGTTCAGAATCAAAGCAGGGTCTCTCTGAGTTAGTAGTCCCCACTTCCCACAGCATTCTCCCATGGAGTGAGACAAGAGGTCCACAGTTCACTACTCATCTGTAGAAAGCCCGCAGGAGCAAATGAAGAGAAAAAATAAAGAAAGGAAACAAAAACAAACAAACAAACAACAACAACAACAACAAAAAACAGCTTTCTTGGGGGAAGGGATGGACACTTTTCCTTTCAGATGAATTTTGTACCTAAAGCTTCCTTTCTTGGAGTCTCTTGCCTCAGCAGAGGTGACCTGCAGTTATCATTTCTCTCTTGGCTGGGCTCCCAGTCTTCAGCTTAGTTGGTCACTTTCTGGACATTATCCCTCCTTTTGGACAGGAGGCTCTTTTGGAAGCTGCTTCCAGTCAGGCATCTTTCCCCTCCTTCACCTGGAAGAGCATTTTTTAATGTGGTTGAAGCATTTGAGCAAAAACCTCAAGAAGGTGAGGTCATTACCAATATGTCCCATGCAGAGGTAAAGTCAGTGTCAATGTCCTGAAGCTGGAGGGTTCTCACCATTCAAAGAACAGCAAGAAGGACCCCATGACTCAAGTATCTCGAAAGAGGAGAAAGTGGTAGAAGGGATCAGGACATTCTTATGAATTATTACAAGAAGTTTAGATATTCTTCTTAGTAAGAAGGAGCACTACTGTAGGATTTGACCAGAGGAGTAACATGATTTGGGTTTTAAAATAATCACTATGCTTGCCCCACTTGTGGTAAGAGGATAATGGTGGATGTACAGAAAACTTTAAAAGCAATTGCAATGGTTTGGGCTAGAAATGATAGTGGCTTATTAACAGAGGTTCTGAGAAAGAGTGTATGTGTGTGTGTTTGTGTGTGTGTATGTGTTTAAATGCAGTGCCTACAGGACTTCATAAAGAATGTACTAAAGGACAAATTCAAGTGTTTAGTCATGAGAAATCCAAAAGATGGAGTACCAACAACCTAAGGCAGGGTGATGCTTATGGAACAGTTTTAGAGGGCACCAAGGGACATCAGTTGTTCATTTTGAATGTTTAGGTATTAGACATCTATTGGGCATACAAATAGAGACGTTGACTGGATAATTGGGCATATAAGTGAAATTTAGGAGATGTGAATTTTATAGTCATAAAAATACAGATGGCATTTAAAGGTACAGGACTTGATTATGCCATCAAGGAAGTGAGTGTGGATAGAAAAGAGGAACAAGGCCAGGGTCACTGACACTCCTGTAATCCTAATGCTGTGGGAGACCAAGTTGGGTGGATCAGTACACACATATATATGTACATATATGTGCAATGGACCTTCAGTCTGTCCCTTCCAAAGGCTATATTTCATTATGAGATACCAGTTATAAGATTTTCCTTGTTATTCATTACTGCAGACTAATTTTGTACCATGATCATCTATGATGCTGTCTCTGTGCACCTGCTCTCTCATATATGGTAGCTCCTCCCAAAACCTCACACTTCCTATAGTTACAGAAACTTCATACACTGCTCCTGTTCTGCCTGATGTCTTCATATCCTTCAGGCATCAAGTGATTTCCTCAGGGAAGCGCTTCCTTAGCTGTAGGATGAGGATAACTCACACTTTGTTCACTTTTATTGCTGTGGTTGATGTAAGGAGTTTTATTTTTAATTGTAATTGACAAATTATACTTGTATGTATTTATGGCATCCAAAGGAATGTTATAATTCCTGAATGCAATGTGGAATGACCAAATCAACCTAATCATTATATCCATCATATTTTATGGTGAGAAAATTTGAAATTTTCTCTCAGCAACTTTAAAATGTACAATGTACTATAATTTGCTATATTCACTAGGCTGTGCAATATATCTCAAACAATAAAACTTACTGCTCCTGTGTAATAAAGGCTTTCTACTCTTGGCCTACATATCTGTATTGCCCTCCCCCAACCCCCATTTCTGACACACCATTCTACTCTGCTTCTCTGAGTTTGATTGTTTCAGATTCCACATATAAATGAGAACATGCAATAGTTGGATTTCTTTGCAGCACAATTCTGTCCTTATGGTCAAAAATAACAGAATTAATTTCTTTGTAAAGGCTGAATAGTGTTCCGCTTTACATAGACACTATATGTTCTTTATCCATTCCTCTGCTGATGGACGCTTACTTTGATTCCATAACTTGGTTATTAGATTGGTGCGGCAATGAATGTGGAGATACAGAGATCTCTTCAACCTGCCGATTTCAACTCTTTTGTATAAATACGGAGCAATGGGATGCTGGATCATATGATAATTCTAGTTTCAGTTTTTTCCATACATTTTTCCATAATAGCTGCATTAATTTACACTTTTTTCTTTTTTTGCAGTTTTTGGCCGGGGCTAGGTTTGAACCCACGACCTCTGGCATATGGTGCCAGCACCCAACTCTTTTGAGCCACAGGCACCACCCTGCACTAACTTCCTTTCTTTCTTTCTTTTTTTTTTTTTTTGAGACAGAGTCTCAGTCTGTCATCCTGGGTAGAGTGCCATGGCATCATAGCTCACAACAACATCAAAGTCCTGGCTTTGAGCAATCCTCTTGCCTCGGCCTCCCCAGTAGCTGAGACTATATGCTCCCACCACAACAACCAACTAGTTTTTCTATTTTTAGTAGAGACAGGGTCTCATTCTAGGTCAGGCTGGTCTTGAACTCCTGAGCTCAAGCCATCAGGTGATCCACCTACCTTGGCCTCCCAGAGAGCTAGCATTATAGGCCTGAGCCACTGGCACCCAGCCATTAACTTACATTTATACCATTGGTACATAAAATTTCCCATTTCTCCACATCAATTCCAATACTCATAAGTCTTTCATCTTTTTGATGATAGTCATTCTGATAGGTGTGAGGTGATATTTTATTGTGGTTTTTATTTACAGTTCCTTAATGATTAGTGATGTTGAGTACTTTTTCATATAACTCTTGGGCATTCATATATCTTTTTCAGAGAAATGTTTATTCAGTTCCCTTGACTATTTTTTTTTTTTTTTTTTGAGATAGAGTCTCACTATGTTGGGTCGAGTGCTGTGGTGTCACAGTTCACAGCAACCTCAAACTCTTGGGTTTAAGCAATTCTCTTGCCTCAACCTCCCAAGTAGCTGGGACTACACATGCCTGCCACAATGCCCAGCTATTTTTTGTTGCAGTTGTCATTGTCATTTAGCTGGCCAAGGCTGGGTTCGAACCCACCAACTTCAGCGTATGTGGCTGGCACCATAACCACTGTGCTATGAGCACCAAGCCTCCCTTGAGTATTTTTAAATGAGATTTTTTTCTGTATAGTTTTTTGAGTGTATTATACATTTTGAATATTAACCCTTTATTAGATGTAGAATTTGCAGATATTTTCTTTCATTTAATAGGTTTTGTCTTCACTCTATTGTTTACTTTGTTATGAAAAAGCTTTCTATTACATTTTGATATAATCCCATTTGTATATCTTTGCTTTCATTGCCTGTGCTTTTGGGGTAAAATATTAAAAGAAAAAAGTCATTATCCAGAACCAGTGTCATGTAGTTTTCTTCCACTGTTTTGTTCTAATAGTTTTACAGTGTCAGGTCTTATGTTTAAGTAAGTAATCCATTTTGAGTTGTTTTGAGGTAAGGGTCAAATTTCATTCTTCTCTGTGTGGCTATCCAGTTTTTTCCAGCACTATTTATTGAAGAAACCATCCTTTTTCCAATGTGCATACTTGGCACTTTTGTAAAAAATAAATTATGTCTACATGAATAGGTTCTTTTTTGAGTTCTCTATTTTGTTCCATTAACTGATGAGCCTATTTTTATGCCAGTACCACGCTGTTTTGATTATAGCTTTTTGGTATAGTATGAAATAAGGTAGTGTGATGACTCCACCTTTGTTTTTTTTTTTTTTTTTGCTCATTATTTGACTTAGCTATATGAGGTTTTTTATGATTACATATAAACTTTAGGATTTTTTTCTATGACTATGAATAATAACATTGGACTTTTGTCAGAAATTGCATTGAATCTGTAAATCATTTTGAGTAGTATGGACATTTTAATAATACTATACTTCCAGTCCATGAATGCAAGATATATTTTTACTCATTTCTATCTTATTCAATTTATTTTGTTAATGTATTATAGTTTTCTATGTATTGTCTTTCACCTACTTGATTAAACTTACTCCTAAATCTTTTCTTTTGTAGCTATGGAGAATGAGATTGTCCTCTTGATTTGTTTTTCAGAATACAGTAGAATCTCCATAGTTGACCACCTCCCTACATTGACCACTCCTTAAGTTGACCTAATTTTCATAGACTGTACTTTCACATATTTTCCTTTTTTTAATTGTTGTGGATTCATTGAGGGTACAAGAAACCAGGTTGCACTGATTGCGTTTGTTAGGTAAAGTCCCTCTTACAATTGTGTCTTGCCCCGAAACGATGTGTCACACACCTAGATCCCATCTCCTTCCCTCCTTTCCCCTCTTTACTCTTCCCTTTGCCCCACCCCTTCCCTCTTTCACTCTCTCTCTGTTCTCCCCTTCCCTCACCCCCCACTATGTACTAGGTAATTAATTGTCTGCAGATCACACTTGTGATGCATATGTGAAGGGTCAGGAGAAATCTTCTAAATACGGATCAAAATTGTTTTCACATAGTAAATGAGAAAAATATCATGAATGTTACATTAATCAGGTGGATAAAAATATTTCTGATTGTATGGGAAGCCCGCACACTGTACTCCAAGCCTGAATCATTGTACACAGTTATGACTCAATAAAAAATAATTAAAAAAAAAAAAAAAGAAGAAGAGAAGGCATTTCTCCAAAATAATAATGTGTTTCATTCAACTATAATTTACTGAGTTTCATTGATTATATGAGGTTCTTTATTTCATTTTTCTCCCAAAGTATTTATAGCCATAAATAGAAGGCTAAACAGACCTGTAGGTATGTAGAAATTTCCTAGAACTTTGTGAGCTTCCCACTTCTTAAACAACCATAGAAAACAAGGATATGAGCATAACATATGTTTGCTGAATGCCTAACTGGCATAATACTATATGTAATATCTATTTGTTTGAAAATTCCAAAATAGTGTTCTACAGAAAAACTAAGTAATTATTTGGTTTAATAAGTCTAAGGACAGAAAAGACCTAACAAAATGATGTAGTTCTTTTCGTAACTATGGTATAATTTTCTTCTGTTTTGCATACTTTCATGATAGATTTCATTACATTCTTGGTGGTAAGCTAGCTAGTCACAGATTCCTAAAAGTGTATGTAAATTTCGCAATAATTTTAACTTAGATAGATCCTGTCATGTCACACTAACTTTGCTCTCTTCTTTAGCATTTCTGGTTTTTTAAAAATGGTTTTAGAATGTTGTCATGTCTCCTGCCACTTTAACCATTAACTAACTTTTAGAAACTTTAATATTTCTTGGTCATGCCTATCCTATAATCATTTTGGTTTCTCTTTTCTTCACTCCCTGTAATTTGTATTCATCTTTTACTGATTTCTAAACCTGGAAATGATAATCTTGATTCACTGTTTTTGTCATACTTCAGAAGGGACTACCCCAATGAGATTAGTTTTTGACATTGTAATGTTTTCTGCTCTGGCACGAACCTATTTAACCATTGTAATTTGGTTACACCAAAAAATCAACTCAAATTACTCATTCAATAAAGATTAAATGCTTATAATACACCAGGTATATCATTGTCTCAGTAAGAATTTATGCCAAGTAATCTACTAGATCCTGAGACTCCAAAGATGATTTAGGCAGGATTCCCTGACTCTAGTAACTTATATTTTAATCATACAGTGTACTGCTGGGAGCATTTTACTTGCTCATTTAATCACCTGCAACTCAATATGCCCAACTATTTCTACAGAGATTTTGATTCAATAGGTGAAACCATGACATCTAGAGTTCTTGGAAGTTCCACAAGTGGTTGTGATGGTCTACTTGATTCGACTAGATAAAATCAAGCTCAGGAGTGAACTTCACCCTCAGAAAAGAAAAAGGTCGTTCTAATGATCTAGCTTTACTATCTAATCATCAGGGGTTGAAGACTTTGGACTCTCTGGTTGCTAGATACTGATGCTGGGGTTTCCTAGAATTGGCATGGAATTCTTTATCCCATAATCACAATGTTAATTTATGTAAATCAAGATTTATAGGGTTTTTCTATCATTAGAAAGTTTATCAAGGTAAGTGACTTCTACATCCCATTTTGCTTTTCTACAGTTATATGTTAACCATAGTAAATTGATTTCCTTTCTTTTATTATAGAAAAATAGGAGGAAATGATGATTAGCTTCCATCCTGCTATTACTAATACTTTATTTATACTATTCTTCCTAGAAGCATTACCAAAAAAGTGCTTTTTCTAATGACTTTTTTTGGTTCAATTTATATATTCTAAGTTTTGTCTTTAATGTAGCCCAACATGGTAGGTATATATGGAAAGCAGCACGAAATAGAGTTTTGAGTAGTGTGAAAGACTAATATAATATTTATATTCTTGGTTCAAAGGGTGATTCATGCTGAATTTTAAATGTTTATTGTCATGTTGACACAAAAGGGGAAACCACTCCATTCAAACACTGTTTAAAATTTTTACTCTAATTTTATCTCATGCATGCTTTGATTTATTTTAAGGCAACATTCCTTTCATTACATTTGTTTCACTTAAGTACCTTTATCTTCACATAACTTTACTACCTATTTTTTGCTTTTATAAGATGGCTAAATATTACCCTGTGTTGTTTATTTTATAATGACATTACATATTTTATTTGATCATGATATGGTAGATGCATTGAATTACTCTAAATGCATGCTTGAAATTCTTATAAATCCGTGGTACAGTTGTTAAACATACTCAGCGTTTTTAACTCGGCAAAAAAAAGATCTGTTACATTCATTTAAGAATTAGCTTGTAAGCCAAAAATGACAGATGTAGTATTACAGCTGAGAAGTAAACTCGTTGAAGAAATAATCTAAGTGGCAGAAATGTTTGGACAAACACCCAAGCAGCTTTCAAGTTCCTTTCTCATGTCCTGTAGGAATCATTACAACATTAATTGCTAGTTTTGTAAGTTTTCCCTACCTGCTTACTTTTCAATTTAGAAAATTTCGTGAAGGGAAAGACCAGAGTTACTAGAACTGTTTCTCTATAATTTTATAAGTATATTTTTAAACATCTATAATTGTTCCCCTAATTTTCATTGAAGGTAATTTTGATTCAGTATCTAAGTATGTATATTAAATGTTAATATAAAGAAAACTAAAAAGTAAAAGAAAAGAATTAATAGAGCAATAGGTACCAGTAATACACAAAAGTAAATCATTTAACATTTTTTATTTTAATGTCAACATGAAAGGAAAGCAATTTCAGATGTATTCTCTAATATACAGCAGTTATTCTTAACATGTTTTCTACCTTCAAAACTTTCATATACGCAACATACGATCAGCAACTTCTCTCATTATGTACAGTGATTCTCAACTAGAGAACAAATGTGTCCACAAGGAAGTCACAATATGCCAAGTTGGTATGTAATCTGAAGAACAGGAGATTCTGATCTGCCCTGCTTACCAACTGATACCTTTGTATAATTCAAGAAAATGACCATCGCATAAGTATTAAAGATAAAATTATGAGAACTTACTTTTATACAAATATCTATATATTTTCATAAATCTGCCTTTCAAAATTCAGTTGTAAGTTGTGGTAGTAAATTAATTCTTTAAATATGTAGGTGATTTTTATAATTTTGTACATAATTCATCATAGTATGAATTATATAAAACTCTAAAATAGTATGTTTTTGGTTTTTTGACATTGTTGTTTTTATTTGTTTTGGAAACAGTGTCTTACTCTGTCACCCAGGCTAGAGTGCCATGGCGTGATTATAGCTCATTGTAACCTTTAATCAGTGATCTTTATGCTTCAGCTTCCCAGTCCTGTAGCTAGGACTGCACGCCTGCACCACCACACCTGCTAATATTTTGTTCATTTTTTGTAGAGGGATCTCACTATGTTGTCCAAGCTGGTCTTGAACTCCTGGTCTCAACTGATCTTCCTATGTTAGCCCCCCAAAGTGCTGGGATGAGCCTCTGTGCTTGGCCTATTTTTTCTTTTTATAAAAAAAAAGATTTGGGCGGCACCTGTGGTTCAGCGAGTAGGATGCTGGCCCCATATACCGAGGGTGGCGGGTTCAAACCCAACCCTGGCCGAATTGCAAAACAAAAAAAAAATAGGCATTGTGGCAGGCGCCTGTAATCCTAGCTACTTGGGAGGCTGAGGCAAGAGAATCGCCTAAGCCCAGGATTTGGAGGTTGCTGTGAGCTGTGTGACCCAAGGGCGATAAAGTGAGACTCTGTCTCAACAACAAAAAAAAAGATTTGACATTGTAAATTGAGTTTAATACAACAGGTTTGCTGATTTTGGGATTCTTAAATCTTTCAAGTGTTTTTAGGGTATAAACTAACAAACCAAAAATATGCTAGACCATGGTGATATAATGATAAATACATTATCCTTTAGCCAGGCATTATCCTTTAGCCAGGCGGGCACCTATGGTCCCAACTATTTGGGAGGCTGAGTTAAGAGAATTGCTTAAGCCCAAAAGTTTGAGGTTGCTGTGAGCTATGATGCCACAGTGCTCTACCGAGGGCAACATAATGAGACTTTGTCTCAAAAAAAAAAAATAATAATACTTTATCCTTTACTTGACTGATAGTACTTTGTTGTCAGAAATAAAAGGTTTATCTGAGCCAAAATTATTTAAATGGAAGGTAATTAATTTTTTATTTTGTAAATCTTTCATATCAAAAAATTTTGAGTTGCTCTACCTTTAAGTCACATCATGTAATGTAAAAACAGCTCATTTTCTTTTTAGACTCCCTTCTCCTAGTTATCTTTAACTGTAAGGGATATCATTTCTTCAGCATGTATACTTCTTTTTACATAACTCTAAATGTTCTTATGTGATTTTAGATACACTCATGATTTTTGTTTAAATAAATGAAGGCTGTCCGGAAAGTGTCTAGCCATGTAATATGAAAGATAGAGCAATATGCGGCTGGATACTTACCAGAGAGCCCTCGTTATATGTAAATAATGGGTCAAGTTTTTATTTTTAAAAGAAACACATCAGAATATATGGACACAAATGAGAACATTCACAACCAAAGCCTACATGTTAGGGGCCCACATGCTTTTTCCAACAGTGCTGGTGTTGCTTAACTCAGTTACTTTATGGCAAAGTCCTTTGCATAACCTTTTATTGTAACAATCTTCTTCCTTCAAAGATTTATTTTGGTTTTAGAAATTCAGACATTATTTATAATAAAGCCCATTGCACTCTGGTTTCTCTTCAGATCATATAAATCTTCCGCCTTTTAAAGCCCATTGCATTGGGTGAGTGAATTAACTGAGATGAGAGGCTGGGGAGAGGCTAACTGTGTAACAATAGAGGAATTATTGAGAATGGAAAATTATGAAGCCCATGAAAATATTTTAGAAGCAGGTTGAATAACACTAGAATATTTTTAAGTTGCATTGAGGGAGAAAAGGGGAGCAAACTGTATATGAAGGCATAATTCATATATATAATGTGCATTATAAACATTTTATAAATGATAATATCAAATATTGTTGAGAATATGGAAAAACCATATTTCATACACTACTAGTAGTATTTTTAAAGGGGTAGCCGTTTAGGAGGAATATTAGTTCAAAGTTTAAAATCTTTTTTTGTTTTTGGTTTTTTTTTTGGAGTAAGAGGACAGTCTTCATTTAATCAGTTCCAAAATAAGGTTACACAGCTTCCAAAAGTACTGTCACAGCAGAAACCACGAGGGTGTGTGTAAAGCATTGTTTCTAGAAAATACCAGAGGGACCAAGCATAACCCCAAATTGCCCTTCTTCTGCTCTTGATGCCACTCCGGACCCAGGGCCAGGAGGTTACTTTGTCCAGCTGACTTTGGGAATGTCGTAATGCTCTGTGAGTGTATTCAGGTGACTGTTGAAGTCCTCTACTCTCTGCTTGTGGGTTTTAGATGCTTTCTTCAGGATTCTTTCCGTCTGCCGCTTCTCCTGCATCTTCTCGAAGGCCACCTGGGCCGGGGTCCTCTTGTCCAGGCCACGCCGCTTCTCCTCCTCGTTCTTCTTGGTCATTCCCATCGCTTCCAGGAGTTTCGCCTTGTCTTTATCCTTCTTTTTCTTCGTCCGCTTGGTCACGCCGGGTTCTGCAACGCCTTTCAGCTTCAGGGGTCCCTTCTGGACCTGCTCGTAGGCCTCCATACTATTCGCCCGCAGTTATGTAGTAGACTGGGACACTTCCCAAACTTTAAAATCTTTTGAGTGAACAATTCCGCTTCATGGCCACATTCTTAGAGTAACATTCACTATGGGAGACATGGGACACAATTATAAGGATGATCCTTGAATTTAGAATTAGTTCAATGAATTACAATTTTTTTTTTTTTTGAGACAGAGCCTCAAGCTGTCACCCAGGATAGAGTGCGGTGGCATTACAGCTCACAGCAACCTCCTGAGCCCTCCTGGGCTCAAGTGAGTCTCCTGCCTCTGCCTCCCAAGTAGCTGGGAGTACAGGCGCCCACCACAACATCGTTGTTTGGCGGGCCCGGACTGGATTTGAACCCACCAGCTCAGATGTACATGGCTGGCGCCTTAGCCCCTTGAGCTACAGGCGCCAAGCCGAATTATAATTAATTAAATGATTATGTCCACATTGTGGTCTACTATGTAGCAAATAAAAAAAGACTGAGGTACAGACATGGAAAGATTGGATAACAAGACATTTTTAAATGAAAAAAGAAAGTTACAGAAAAAAAGTATATAGATGATATGATGACATTTGTTTTAAAAAGAGAAATGAGGGCTTGGCGCCTGTGGCTCAATGGGCTAAGGCGCCAGCCACATACACCTGAGCTGGCGGGTTCGAATCCAGCCCGGGCCCGCCAAACAACGACGGCTGCAACCAAAAAATGGCCAGGCATTGTGGCAGGCGCCTGTAGTCTCAGCTGCTTGGGAGGCGGAGGCAAGAGACTCTCTTGAGCCCAGGAATTGGAGGTTATTGTGAGCTGTGACGCCACAGCACTCTATCCAGGGTGACAGCTTGAGGCTTTGTCTCAAAAAAAAAAAGAGAGAAATGAGATTGGTGTATCATTCCATCTGTGGTACACATACATATTTTAAAAAACTCTTAAAAAGATATACAGAAAATTGATAAGTGATTATCTCTGAAAGGAGAAATACATTTGAGAGTATATTTTCATTGAGCAATGAAAATAATTTTATGGTTGGGGTCACCACAACATGAGGAACTGTATTAAAGGGTCGTGGCATTAGGAAGGTTGAGAACCACTGCTATATACAATACTGTACTTTGGGGGTATTTGCCTCAGAATGCTTGTCTAAATGAGACAACAAGGTTCAGAATAAATGTCTAGTTTTAATATAGCGAAAGCCATGAACATTTTGACAACAAAATTGAGCTCACTTGTTTCTGATTGGAATAAAAAAATGAGACTAAATAAAAGGTCAATCATAGGTTAAATATGAGTCTTTCACCTTGTTACTATTACTCACTGATGACCTTGCTGACAGACTTAGGAATAAATCATATGCATGGCTGGTTTAATACATCAGAGTATACTAGCCCTATAGTCTGTATATAAAGATTACTGATATAAACATTGTTATGAAAATCTGTTGTTTTTGCTGTTTTATCCAGTGCTTTTATCCCCAAATAAGTTTTCTCATTTCTGAGAATCTAATATCATGTTGATTTCTCTCCTGTAGTTATTCCTTATATTCAAAGACATCTTTGCGTGGAATAATTGATTGATCCTAGCCTGAGAGCATTTCTTACACATTAACTCCTTGGTAGCTTCCTGTTTTGATAGCTAACTTTTTATCTTTTAACATTTTTTCTACTTGTGCTTCCAGCCCCCAAATTAGTTTCAATGGATATTCCTTCAGAGCAAATAGTTCAATCTAGTCCTTTTATTATTATTTTTAAAGTAGTGTATGATATATGGTTAGGTCATAGAAAACTGTTTGATGAAAACACAGTTAACAAATGTACCCAAATTTAGGGGCTGGAGATGAGATAATTTCAAAGATAGTTAGAGATCATGATTAACTTTATGGGCAATTTTTACCTAAGAATTCTAAGGTGAATTAAAATATAAAACATCAGGTTGTTAATATGTGAATAATACTGACTTAATTCAAATACAATGTTCAAATTGAGAGATGAGATAAGTCTGAGTCATTAAAGTAAAATGTGACAGGTTATGTATGTTAGCAGAACAAGTTCAGCAGGAGTTACCTGAAACTGTATCAGGCTGTGTTCTGGCCTCATCAGTTTCTGTATCATCAGTTTCTCACTGCTGGAGCTGCTTTTGTAGCTGTAATGTTTGTTAAATATTTTCACAGTTCAATGTAACAAATTTAAATAATTAAAATGATTACAAAGGTATAATGATTTGAGGCAGAGGCCAATTCTTTCACTTACGAACACAACATGGGGACAGATTACCATTTGGTTTTATAGAAGCTTCAATTTATTAAACTCAGTATACTAAGCTTCTAAATTTCAGGAGACAAAGTCTCCTAAATTGCACTTTGCTTTTGTTAAATTGTCTATATTCCAAGTGTCTAAATATTGTACTATTCAGCTTTCAATATAGGGAAAGAATATTAATGCTAAAATTTAGTTGAGTGCTATATAATAAGAACAGGTCGTAACAAAAGCTAAATCTTCAATTACTTATTTGGAGTTGGCATTGACATAAGAAGGGTCCACAATGTTCCATATTCATAAAGGCAAAATTTGAAGTTAGATCTTTTCAAAACAAATTATCTTAAACATCCATATCACATCCCAAATGACTTATCCAGAATTTATTTCAATAATGTGGTCTGTGTGCATCCCATGTTTTAACATACAAAGAAGGCATTGATTTCATGTGTTTTATGCATTTATATTTATAAAATAACTTGCACCAGTGAGTACTGGGACATATTCATGTCATTAAATTGTTGCATTAATACAATTTTTGAGTAAAACTTTTTTTTCTCACTTCTACTTACCAGCATGGCTATAATCAAAAAGGCAGACAGCACTAATATTGAAAAGAACACAGAGAAACTGACACCCTCATTATTACTGCTGAGAATGTAAAATGGTACAACCACATTGGAAAATAGTTTGGTGTTCTTCAACACGTTAAAAATGGTGACCAGGGCAGTACCTGTGGCTCAGCGAGTAGGGCACCGGCCCCATATACCAAAGGTGGTGGGTTCAAGCCCGGCCTCGGCCAAACTGCAAAACAAAAAAATAGCCAGGCATTGTGGCGGGCACCTGTAGTCCCAGCTACTTGGGAGGCTGAGGCAAGAGAATCACCTAAGCCCAGGAGATGGAGGTTGCGGTGAGCTGTGTGACACCATAGCACTCTACAGAGGGCGATAAATTGAGACTCTGTCTCTACAAAAAAAAAAACAAAAATGGTGACTAGATGACATAGGTACATAATAGAGGTAAAAGCATGTTTATATAAAAATTTGCAGGGCGGCACCTGTGGCTTAAAGGAGTAGGGTGCCGGCCCCATATGCCGGAGGTGGCAGGTTCAAACCCAGCCCCGGCCAAAAACTGCAAAAAAAAAAAAATAATTAATTAATTAATTAAATAAAATTAAAAAATAAAAATTTGTACAAGAATGTTCATAGCAGCATTATTCATAATAGACATAATTGAGAGACAACCAAAATGTCCATCAACTGATGAATGGTTAAACAAAATGTGATATATCTCTACAATGGAATATTATTAAGCCTTGAGAAGGAATGAGATATCAATTCATGCTACAATGTGCACGAACCTTGAAGACAACAAAAGGCCACATGTTATATGATTCCATTTATAGGAAATGATCAGAATAAGCAATGCAGACACAGAATCTCAAACAATAAAAGGGGTTGCCAGCCTGGAGGGCAAGGAATGGGGAGTGACTGCTAATGGACGTGGGGATTTGTTTAGGGTGATAAAAGTGTTTTTAATTATAATAGATAGTGTTGAGACTTTAAAATGGTGAACTTTTATGTTATATGAATTATATTGTGATAAAAGTTTCTTCAGTGCTTGCTTTTCCATATGACAAGGAATTTCTTTTTTTTTTTGAAAGGTTAAAAATTCCTTAATTTTCTATTCCTGGTACCACTACCACAATTTACAGGGCAATATACCTGATGTAATGAAAAGAAAAAGAAAAAGACAAAGCTACAACAGATAAAAGACCTCAGAAATGTACATTTAATTGACACTACATTGCATTGATCAATAGCTGCACTTTTTGCAAACTGTGGCTATGACAGTCCTGAACAAGAAGGGTTTCCTGTTTAAGCTGCAGTAACTTTTCTGACTATGGATCATCGTTCCTTCTGTGGCAGATTTTTACAGTTCTTCTAATGCATTTGGGACGACTGTCTCAAAGTAACCTGCAGCTTTCCTGACAACTCCTCGCTCTCTCTCCTGCTAAGAACTGTAGCCCTTTTCTGTTGTTTTTAGAACCTTCTGCTACCGTATCCACCACTTCCACCACCAGATCCATAACCACCACCATATGGACTGCCCGAGCTTCTTCCACCAAAACTGCCCCCTTTCATGGGTCCATAATTTGATTGCTGTTGTCCACTATAATTTCCAAAATCATTATAGTTCCCACCACCCCCATAGTTACCTCCAAAATTTCCTCCTTCATTGTAGCCATCATATCCTTCTCTACCACCATATCCGACACCTTGGTTTCCATATTCTGGCCCACCACCCCCATACCCCCCTCTACTGCTGTAACCAGGACCACTGCCATAGTTCCCACTGTCACCTCCAAATCCATTGTATCCACCATCACCTCCTCCATAACTACTTCTGCTGCCACCACCTCCACCACCATATCCTCCTCTTCCACCAAAGTTTCCACCACAGCCAAAATTACCTCCACCACCTCCAAAGTTTCCTCCC
>CAUYRH010030209.1:0-24662 GCA_963574655.1 Perodicticus potto | reverse complement strand
GCACACGTATCGTGTCATGTGTATGCAAATTTACCTACATACATCTCCCTCTACTCGGTGAGGGGCTCCAGTGACAACTGCATTATGTACCTCCATGACGAGGGAGGGAGCTGCCAAATATACACAAATGCTGACACTCGTGCATACAAGGCGAGGAAGCCGGGAGTTTTTGCAGTGTGCTTACAACCTTACTAATGATGAAGAGTCTTTGCCTGACCAAACATTAGCCAGCCTCCTGAACTTTGCCCAGGCCCATCTGTGCACATCCCTGTAAAATCAATTTTAGCAAGAACCCTGTTACATCCGTTTAGCAGAATCCCCTCCCTGCCCTCACTATCTGATCACCCTGGATTCTGATTCACCCTGGACTTGCTCATCCTCCTGGGGTCTGATCTCCTGGGCTGCCTTCAGCCAGAACCCCCAAACCCTGAGTTCCCTCTTAATAATTAGATTTCCACCCTCTGACCCCCATCTGCTTCTGGGCTGTAAACCCTGAATGTGCCCACACCATGTTCAGAGCTCAGCCCAGTCTCCCCCACTGCAAAGCCCCATCACCCCACTGTCTGTGCCAACTCGGATCATCCTGAGTAGAATCAGCCTCACTGTGCTTTAACAGGTGTCATCAAATAACTTTTTAATTAACACTATAAATTTGAGGTGATCTCAGAATGGACACATATGTGCTGTTATTCCTCATAGCCCCTCCACGGGAGTTGAGATTTTCAAATTCACAGCCACCAGGATGACGTGAAAGATTCCTTTTTCTTGGGATTACAGGCAGGCCAGTGAGAGGTGGTGACTTTCCCGTCCCTGTACCAGGGTGACCTCTGACAACTTCTCCCCCCCAAGGACAACTGTGAGACTCCAAGTCCAGCCTAGGCCACCATAGTAGATGTGGAACTCCTGGTTGGAGACAGCATGGGAAGGGAAGGGCCCTGCACCTACCTCAAAGGTGGGAGGAGACCAGTTCAAGACTTGCAGAGCAGACGGCCACCAGCAAACTCCTTCCAGGGAACCAGGCAATGCCACCGGAGCCCAAGAATCCCCAGCCGAGCCCTGGCCGAGATGTGATGAGCTGCCATTATCTCAAGCACCAGGGAGAGGCTGCCTTTTAGCTGAGATGTTATGAGGGGCCATTATCTCAAGCACCAGGGAGGGGCTGCCTTTAGCCACAGGTTAAACCAGCTGGAGAACCAACCTGTTTCCCCAGACTCAGTGGACTCTCCGTGGGAGATGAATGAGACTCATTCTCAGCAGCGTTAACCACTTTGAAAGGCTATTACTGGCTGGGCGCCCTGGTGGGTCACACCTGGAATACCAGCCTGCTGGGAGGCCAAGGTGGGAGGATGCTTGAGGCCAGGAGTTGAAGACCAGCCTGAGGAAGTGTGAGACACACACACACCCTCTATAAAACAGAAAAATTAGCTAGACAAGGTGGCCAGCACCTGTAGTCCTAGCTACTTAGGAGGCTGAGGCAGAAGGATCATTTCAGTCCAGGAGTTGAAGGCTGTGATGAATTATGATGATGCCACAACACACCCGTCTAGATTGACTGAGACTGTCTCAAATAATAAATAAATGATTACATAAATAAATAAGTACTATAATGTATTACTGCCATCCTAAAACCAAAAGCAAACTTTCGCCTCAAATTGGTGGTCTCCAGTGCCCCCGACCCTCCTGGCATCTGCATGCAGGGAGGCAGTGGGAGGATCCGGGGCTCCCACAGGACACTTGGGCTGCCCGCCAGGTGGGGGCTTGATGTAAAAGAGGGACACATCAATAGTCAATATCCAGAGGGGGAAGCCGTGTCACCATCTCCGGGGATCCAGTGTGAGTAGGGGCTACTAGGACAAGAACAGTGGGGCCTCACAGGGAAGACCGTGTGCACCAAGGGAGAGACAGAGCAGACATCCCCCACCCAGGCGCCCACAGGCTCCCACAAGCCCCACGCCCTCTCAGGGGTGCTCCCGTTGCAGAAGCAGCTGACCCCTCTTGGCCCATCAGACCCTCCGGAGGCCCCCAGCCCCAGGCTTCCCCCGCTCTGGGCAGGGACAGAGGCGGCTTCTCCCCTCCAGGCCACATCCCCACTCCCAACCTGAGCCAGGAGCCCCCGTGTCCACAGCGCCCCATGTCAGTGTCCAGGGCCCAGCGCATGTAGCAGTTTCCAAACGTTGACCTCCTTTGGAGATGACCACCAGCACAGACGACCCCGCCCCGGATCCCACTACCGAGCCCCAGCCGGCTCAGGCTGGACCACTGGGCCTCTGCTGCCCCCGTAAGGCCGCCAGCAGCATCGCACCCTGGCTGCCCACCGGAGCCTTAGCGCTGGCCTGGGCTCCCGGACCTGGGCTGTGGGGAGCGCGGGGGGCGGGGAGCATGGAGAGAGGTCAGGGCACCGCGGGGAGGACGGGGCTGCCATGGGTATGAGTGGGGCGGGGCGGGACCCAGCATCTCCTTTGGCCAGATTCGGGCTCCACCCTGGGCTCAGGCCAGTCCCAGTCCGTGTGTCCAGAACTGGAATCCCCTCCTAGTCCCATCCCTTGCGCTCTAGGTGCCTCTTGGAGCCCTGGACAGCCTGAAGATCTGTCCCCCCTGGGTCTCACACCCCGCGGGCACTGCGCCGTGTCCAGCCCGTGTCCTGTGGCGTGCCCAGCTGTGTGCCCGCGGTGGGCAAAGCAGGCGCGTTGGGCTGTACCTGGTGGCTCTGGCTACGTCGACCTCAGGGCCACTCTCCCATCTCCCTGGTCCATGGGGTGGGCGTTTCTGCCCTCCTGCAAGGTGGGAAGCTGGGTGCCCGTCCTGTAAAGAGGGTGGGTGGATGTTGTATTCGTACTGGCAGTTGAGGGACGACGCCCCTGAGGCTCGCATGCCCCATGTGGGCGCCCCGGGCTCTGTGCATATCCCTTCCACGGCTAAATTGCTGCAACACCTGTACCCCAGGCTCCAGAAACATCTGTGGAATGTTGGTTGAAAGGACAACCTTGCTAGTGAAATACCAGATAAAAAATCTAACCCACAATCTCTCAATAATGGCTAAGGTCAGTCATTTGAGCTCTCTAACGGCCAGAGAAGTAACTTTCTCCCGTACAGACTACTGGATGTAGGAATGGAGAACTCACTAGGTACCCGCGGCGGCAGGGGTGGAGAAAAATTTCTCACGCAAACATTAGGACCGTAGTCCCCACAGGCAGATACCCCGGGGACGCGGGGCCTGTCTGTGACTGGAATGCCGGCAAGAAGGGGGCTCGCGAACAGGTGCCGGTGGCCAGCTCTGCCCAGAGCCGGGCTTTGCGCCCCCTGGCGGCCGCCCTATGCCGCTACCGGCGTTCAGAGAGCTCCCACCGGGACTTTCCTACAGCCATCCTGCCGAGCCAGGAGACCCTACAAAATTGTCATGCACAGTCCGGGAAGGTGGAACAGCCCAGGAGGTGGTGGCTACAGGGCCCACACCTGCATGTGCGGTGGAAGTGGGCAAGCAGGTGGTGCTCGCAAATTGGAGTTTTTAAAGAAAGGTTCAATTCCAGGCCAGGTGTAATCTAGCCAGGTGTATCTCATACCTGTAATCTAGCACTCTGCGGGGATTGCTTGAGCTCAGGAGTTTGAGACCAGCCTGAGCAAGAGCGAGATCCCATATCTGCTGAAGACAGGAAAACTAAGTGAGTGCTGTGGCAGACGCCTGAGGTCCCAGCTACTCCAGAGGCTGAAGCAAGAGGATCACTTGAGCCCAAGAGTTTGAGGTTGCTTAGAGCTATGACACCATGGCACTCTACCCAGGAAGACAGAATGAGATTCTGTCTCCAAAAACAACAAAAGTAAATTTCCAAAGGAACTGGAAAGTACCAGAAGAATGTTAGAGCCTCAGGGAATGGTGCAGGAACCCAGTGCCATCAGATCTCGACCACTTCTGGAGGAGCCCTGGTGGCATGAAAGTTGTAAGAATCAAAATGGAGGGTTTTTTATTTTTTTTTAACTTAGGTTTAGAAACAAAACTGACAGATATGCCCTGGCTGCTCTCTCTCCTCTCTTACTGTGCTCCTGCCCAGCCTCCCCTTCTGCCCAGCCAGCAGCCAGGTGGCAGGGCAGAAGCAGGACCAAGGTGCCCTGCAAATCCAGGGAAGGCCTGAGCTGCATCTGCCCCACCAGTTCCTCAACTCTCTACCCAGCAGAAGGGGGCCACACAGGGAATATCTGAAGGACACAGTAGTAGAGGCCCATGCTGCTCAAGCAAGCTCCGCCTAGGAAGGGTCAGGAGTGAGAGTGGAAGACAGGAAGATGACCTGAGAGGCAATTATCTCTCCAAGAGGAACCCGGAGCTGCAGCCTCCCCACACAGCCAGACAGCACCAGCCCTTAAGCAACAAAGACGTGGTGGGATGTGCTCCATATGGGTACTCAGCCAGGATGAGGAGGCCTCCTTCCTTAGCTGATCCCCTGGAACCCACAGCCTAGGGGCTCCACAGCAGCGACAGAGGTCACCTATGGGTTGTGCTTCAGCCAGGAAGTGACACAGCCCTGCTGGCTAGGACCTGGCTGCAGAAGGCAGGCAGATGCGGGAAACAGATGAGGGTTTGCTGACAAGAGTCAGGGCCTTGGTGAGAAACATCAGCCTGTCCTGGGGCTAGTCAGGCTCCTTCAGGGCGGGAGGCCCTCTGGCAGGTCCTCCTGTGCACCCACAGCCCCTCCAGCGGCTGTGTCCTCAGGGGGACCAGGAGCTAAGACTTGGGAGCCCCCTGGTGGCCATCATGCGCCACTGCATGCCCTGCTAACCGCAGTCCTGGAGATTCCATTCTGGCCACATCAGGGGCAGGGGTCTCAGGCACTTGAGCTTTGTGGGTAACCCCACCTGCCAGGAATGCATGTTCCGCCTTCCAGAAAACCTTGCTGGAAGGTCCCAGCATAACATCACTTGCTTGGGAGGCCTACCCTGACCCAAAGCCACACAGCCGTTCTCAACCTATGGGTTGCAACCCACAGGAACTATATTAAAGGGCCATGGCATTAGGAAGGTTGAGAACCACTGCAAGAAGGATCCCTCCGTGTGGCATGCCGCTGCTCTCGCCAGTATAGCAGACCACCCACATACCTGTATGGCACCTGCCTCCTTGTAGGCTACAGCCTCTCCTCTGTGAACTAAAATAAAATCTTAGCTCCCAGGTGACTGACTGGACCAAGGGTACTCCAGAAATACTCTAAAATTGAGTTGCTGCCATGAGAACGCAGGTCTCACAGGGTTGGTCATGCCCTTCCCTTCCTGGAGACATTGTTTGGGACTCATTAACAGGCCTAACTCTGGGGAGGTGCCTGTGGCTCCAAGGAGTAGGGCGCCCCATATGCCAGAGGTGGTGGGTTCAAACCCAGCCCCAGCCAAAAGCTGTAAAAAAAAAAAAGAAAGAAAGAAAGAAATAGGCCTAAAGCTGTACAAGGCAAAGCTTAAGCCTCACCTGCAGGTCCTCAGCTTCCTTAACAGATCACTTGAGCCTCACCTGTGTCCTGTGGCTCATCTGTGATTAGCAGAATTCCTCATCTTAATTTTAAACACTCCAAGCCAAAGCATCATTTCTTTAACCAATTACAAATCAAAGAATCTTTAAATCCACCAATAACCTGAAATACCCCACTTCAAGCTCTCCCACCTTCGAAGTAAACCGAACTCCTAAGCAACAGTAAGTTGTGAGCGAGGGGTGGTTAGTGCGGCTAAAATCCCAGGGAGGAGCTTCCTTTACAGATGGTCGCTGGGCGGTAACAGCAGGTGATCCTCCTGTCACTCCCGTCCCAGCCCCAGCAGCGGCTCCAGCCCCAGTGCCAACACCAGCTCCAGCGCCCGCTGAAGCTCTGGCCTCATCTTCAGACTGAAGGCAGTGGCTACAACCACAGCTCCGGGCCACACCCCCGCATCAGCGCAAGCCCCAGCGCAGACCCTGGCACCCTTGCTGACTGGTCCAACCCTCCCAGGGCCCTTCCCAGGTGGCCACATGGTCAGACTGCACCCAGTCATTTTGGCCTTTGTTGTGGACAGCTATGAGTGACGAAATGAGAGAGCTGCCCATGTTACCTGAACCCTGCCAGGAACTGTTGACAAGCACTCAGGGGAGGTCACCAATTGCTTTTCAGTGCCCAGAAGATGAAGTGGCTATTGATGTGGAATTTGCTAAAAACATGTATGAATTGCACGAAAAAGTCTCTCTAAATGAGCTTGTCCTGGGCTGGCACACTACGGGCCATGATATCACAGAACACTCCATCCATCTGATCCATGAGTCCTGCAGCCAGAGGCCCCAGTCCCATTCACCTCACTTGGACACAACTCTCCAGAATGGCCATGTGAGCATCAAAGCCATGTCCACACTTTAATGGGTACCCCTGGGAGGACCGTGGGAGCAATGTTCACACCTCTGACGGTGAAATACGCATGTCACCACACTGAGCGCGCTGGAGTTGACCTGATCATGAAGACCTGTTTTAACCCCATGATTGGACTCTCAAGTGACTTGCAGCAAGAAGGAGGGGCATCAGCTCACATCCAGGACGCCTGAAGCACAGCGTTGCAGTATGCGGAGGAGGTACCCTCCGGAAAGGTGTCGGCTGACAGGACTGTGGGTGCTTCTTGATGAGCCTGGTGAACCAAGTACCCAAATAGCTCCTGGTGACTTCAAGACTATGCTCAACAGCAATATCATGACATGCTGGTGGTGACCTCCCTGGCCAGTCTCACACAGTCACAGACTGCCCACACTGAGAAACTTGTAGACCCGTGAATGGGCTCCAGGCAGCACTCCTGCCAGTCTGGGGCTCACCCCAGGACTCAGAATGAGTAAAGGAGAAATGGTTTCTTTGTGGTCTTGAGTCACACTGAGCCAGTCAAATGCTGTGACTCTAATAAACATGGCCTACCTTTTGTAAATGAAAAAATATATATATATCCCAGGGAGGCGGGTCGAAGTGCTGTGTAACTTTACACTCGGTGACAAAACTTATGGTTAAGCATAGAAGCAAAACTTCACTGGTGTGTGTTTCATCCACACAATGGAATATTATTCAGCCTTAAAAGGGAAGGAATTTCAGTCAGGTGTGGTGACTCACACCTGTAATCCCAGCACTCTGGGAGGCTGCAGTGGGTGAATAGTTTGAGCTCAGGAGCTCGAGACCAGCCTGAGCAAGAGCAAGACCCCATCTTTACTAAAAACAGAAAAGTTAGCCTGATGTGGTGTTGGGCACCTGTAGTCCCAGCTACTCAAGCAGCTGAGGCAGGAGGATCACTGGAGCCCAGGAGTTTGAGGTTGCTGTGGGTTATGATGCCACAGCACTCTCTCCAGAACAACAGAGACAGAGAGAGAGAGAGAGAGAGAGAGAGAGAGAGAGAGAGAGAGATAATAAACAGCAGACATTCACTTCTCACAGCTGTGAGGGCTGGAAGTCCAATGTCATGGTGCCAGTATGGTTGGGTCCTTGGTAAGGGCCACCCTCTATCTTCTCTCTACATCATCGAAGGGCAGGGAGTAGAAGCTCAGCCCTCTTCCCCTTCTTATAGGGAAGGGAGTCCCATCACGGGCCCACACTCATAAAAGCCCCACTTCTAATACTGTCACACTGGCCGTTAAGAATATTGATAACAGCACTATTCACACTGGCAAAAATCTGGAAGCTACCCAAATATCCATCGACAGGAGCAAGATTGCAAAATGTGGAATATCCACACAGAAATTAGTAATTGGCACTGGGCATGAACAAACCAAAATGCACAACAGTATGAATGAATCTGAATAAAATATGAGGAAAAAACATCACAGAAGACTGGATTACAGCATGGTGCCCTTTCCTAAAGCCAAAAACAGCTAAAACAAAAAATAGACTCCAGGAATACATATAGATTCAATAAAATCATGCAAGAGGAGCACTAAGGAATGGCACTCTGGAGTTCAGGGTGCCAGGGTCTCAGTAAGTGGGTGAGCCCCAGTCACTGCAGGCTATTTTCACAATCCTGGCTTTTGTTTGGGGTGGTGAGTTTGCAAGTGTTTATTGTATTATGAAAAATAACAAATTAAGGAACTGCATATGTTTAAAAATGCACCCAGTTTTGTCCCATGAATGATGGCCCCTCCTTTCTTTACAACTGAGATTGACTCCCAGAAAAGAAAACTGTGGGCATTACATAGACCAGGCAGCCTCAAACTTTTTAAACAGGGGGCCAATTCACTGTCCCTCAGACCGTTGGAGGGCCAGACTACAGTTTAAAAAAAAAAACTATGAACAAATTCCTATGCACACTGCACATCTTATTTTGAAGTAAAAAACAAAATGGAACACATACAATTCACACCAACTCATGTGGCCCGCGGGCCGTAGTTTGAGGACCCCTGACATAGACAGAACTTCTCTAAATCATTAAGAAAGAAACAATCTAGTAGAAAAATGGAATCTAAACAGGCAGTTCACAAAAGAGCAGCAATGAATGTCCCCTAAACTCACAGATAATCAAGGAAATGACAATTAAAGCAAGTGGGCAGTGTTTTGGCTGTGTCTAGGGGGGAAACGGGCAAGTCTCCCAATGCCAGGCATCAGAGGAAGCTCAGCAACGGGACTCTCCCATGCTGCTGATAGAATGTAAATCAGGCTAAGGTTTGGGGGAAAACACTGTGAAAAATCTAATAACAGAAGAATTCACCTGGGCACATGTGCACCCAAAACACAGACCCCTTTTGCTGGGCTCCATGGCATTTCGGTGCACCATGTATCTAGGTAAGCTCTGCACAGCGGGGTGTAAGCATGTGCCTCATGTTCCCTTTCAACCTGTGCAGCTCACCATCTGCTACAGCTGAGACCTGGACACAGCAGCTGTCCAGAATATGACCTGCACCAGGGCAACGATAGCAAGGACCTGTGTCCCTGACAGCCGTGAGCAAGGGATGAAAACCTGCGCTGTTTAAGCACCACCAGCATCCTAGTCCCTGTTTCCAGCCACTGTTTACCTGAACAGCCATTTCCTGCAGGGCATTGCAGGTCACGCACTAACGAGGCGGGACGAGCCTATGTGCCAACATTTGGAGGTTGCCTATTCACTTCCAAGGCCTGCTGTCGTAGAGAAGTTGGGGGACTGAACTCCATGGTGCTGGTCAAGGACCCAGGCCACTCTCTGCACCCAGCAAAGTATTGACTAACTATAAATTTAGTCTAGACTAAAAAGGCTTTGAAGATGTAACCACTTTAAGATAGGAATATACTGTGTAACCTGTAACCTATGAGGACTCCGTTTAAGTATACTATGATGAGTAATAACATTGCTGATGCTTACTATGAGAATATAAAAGTAACAAAGGGGGAACAGGAGGCAGAACAGCTCTTTGAGGAGATATCCTTGCTATTCTCCAGATTGCTGGCTTTTTTGTAAATAAAAGTGAAATTGTTGATCTCTCATTCACCTCTCTATTGACTGGTTTGGGCGACAGGCATATGGTGTCCTTGGTACAGCAACACCTGCTATATGGTTTGAATGCACCCTCCAAAATTCATGTTGAAATTTTAATTGCAACTGCTTTGTGGCCTCCTGCCCACACACCTACCCCCCAGGCTGGTGCATTAGCAAATAGGGCTCTTGCGAATACAGAAGTGGCCAGCAGAGCCAAACTTGGCAATGACTATTACAGCTTTTTCATCTGGGGTCATCAGTTAATATGTCTCCATTATTTCACTACACAAAATGAAACTGATAACGTGAAGCTTTACATATTAAGATGAGTGAGTTCAATTTCACTAAATTGGGTTTTTATTATTATAAGGCTATTTTCCTACAGGAAATGTGAGTATGCTCCAGAATGGAAGATGAAGGGTCAGAAGTTCGAATGTTCTCTGAGTGACCCATCTCGAGTCTGTGATGTAGACACAGCAGGTGAAGCTGGGCCTGACCCAGCCCCTCTTTACCACTTAGGGAAATGAGGGAAGACAGCTGGTCCCTCTCTGCTCAGAGAAGGGGAGTAGATGGGGCTTCAAACAGGCCAACCCTGGGCAGAGCAGCGGTAGAACTTACCCAGGCTTGGGCTTTGCTGCGGGAATCACCTAGGAAGAGAAATGATCAACACAGGGTGGATGACACAGCACTAGAGCTGGGTGGCCTCTGTGAGGGTTTAATTGGATAGTGCTTTGTCTGGGAATTGAAACGTGCTGGCATGATTAGTTGGTCACAACGATGGCTTATACATGATCAAAAGCGACCAGCAGCTTGCAGCTTTGCAGAAGGCGAACTAGACCAAGGAGCTGAGCATTTTTCATGCCACATCAGAGACCCCTGGGTAAAGTCAGAGAGAGGGTGGGCTCCTGTCAGCTGAGCGTGCAGCACCCCCCAGGCCCTCCCACCCCCGACAAGGAAGCACAGCCACACTAGTGCTCCTACTGCCCACTGTGCTCTAAGGAAGCCCTTTGTCTCAGACTCAGGAGTCCTGCCTGAGTCCCTGACACTGTGGCAGGCTCGCCTGGTGGCCTGAGAGCACTCACAGTAATCTCTTTCCCCAGTGCCAGCAAAAGAGACTAGGATTGGAACAGGCTCTGGGTGGGCCTGGGACCTGGAAAAGGTTCTGGGATATGAGGGCACACATGCTGAGCACTTCCTGGGAGGACTTTCCTACCAAGAGAGGGGATCGCAGGAGGAGGCCCTGCTCTTCTCCTCCATTTGTGAGATGATGTGACACCAGATGTTGTCATGGCCCCTTGTGATGACTCAGGGTGACATCGCCAACCCTCCAAGATGGCAAATGAGGGTGGAAAGCACCAGAGTCCTCTGAGGCATGGCCGTGCTGTTCAAGTGACCCTGGAGAAGCTTGCCTCCAACTTCCACCAAGCAATATGACAAATATCATCCTGGCTGCAGTCTAGTCTCCACATTAAGGGGCTGAGTTCAGTGGGAGGGTTACCAGGCCAGGGTTACCTGACCTCCTGGGTTCCAGGGGAGCTACAGCAGGACAGGCTCTGGGGCCTCAGGTGTATCTGGGCAAGAGACATGAGGCTTTAGTTCAGACTCAGATGGCAGCATGGCAGAGCTGCCCAAGCATCTGAAATGTGGTATCTCCCCAGGACAGCTCAGTCTAGGGGTGGCGGATCCCATTCTTGGGTATCAGCGGGGAACACGTGCATGGAGGGACAGGACTTTTCTCTCTGACCCTGACTGATTCTCATATCCTCAGAGCCTGGGGGAGGATGATGAGGATGGCATCTGAGGTTGCTAGGGGGAAGGGGCTGCAAGGGCAGAAAGGGCCCCGGTGATGAGATGTGAGCTAGGCCATGAAGGGCACAGTGCCTAGAACCACCCCCTCCTCAGGACATGACCTACACTGCCCACTTTCTCTCCTCCCCAGCACCCCGCCCCCTTCCTGGCCCAAAGTTTCTGGGCAGTCGGCAGCAGAATGGCCTTCCCACTGACCGGCCTCTGTCACTGACCAGCCTCCATTCTCAGCCAGACCCTGCTCAGCATCCCACCCTGTCCTCAGCTCCCAAGCCCTTCCAGGTACCTTTGTGGGAGACCACACACCACTCCTCCCCGGGGAGCAGTGAACCCAGTCTTCACCTCCATGCTGCGGCCCCTGTGGGTCCCTGTGTGTGGCTCTTGGGATGACTAAGCTGTGCCCAGGACAGCTGACCATTTGGCCTCTCCACAGTGTGGCTGTGCCCAGGTATCAGCCTCCCACATGCTCAGGGATGGTCCTACCTGAGCTGTGCATTGGCTCCAGTGGACACTCACCAGGATTTGTGAACCCACAGAGGCCTCAATAAGAGGACAGGGGCCTGGCTGGCTGGCTGGCTTCTCTGCTACATCTGGCCATTGCAGGCCACCTCAGGAAGCTGAGGAGGGGCAGGCTGGAATACAACCTGGGAGACCCCAGAGGACAGAAGCCCTGGGCCTTGGACCTGATAAAGGCCTTTGGTTTCTAGCCCTCCTGTGGCTACAGCTGTGGTCAATGTCATGGTAACAGTGGGTGCCGGCATGAGCCTTGGGGACAGTCTGTCTGGATGCCCTCAGAGACACAGTCACAGGGCAGGGGCCATTAAACCAAGTAAAGACTGCTGGAGGCAGGGTCCCTGGCTCCTTGGGAGAGGGACAGCTGAGACCTGGACCCCCACCACAGGATGCTGCTGGGGAGGGTGAGGAGGCACAGGGGGAGGTGTTGATCAGCGCTGAGGAACGTGGTGAGCCTGGCCACACCCCCAAACAGGAGAGGCAGAGCTGGAAGCATGCAGGCAAGGGTGCCTGGAGGTGGGCAAGCCATTGGCCTCTTCTCTACACACCGGGTGGCCACCCACCCCACCTATGACACACAGACATGGGGGCAATCCAGGGACATGGGGGCAAACCAGGCAAAGCTGGCCCCACAGTCCCCAGACCCATGGACCAGCAAGGGTCCTCCAGGAAAAGCCAAAGTAGGACACCAGGGGCAGCATAGGGTCTAGGACCTCCACAACCCCAACCATCAGTCCTCACACTGCCCTGTCTTTTCCCACAGGACTCGCCAGTGAGGTGCCCAGAGCCAATGCTGCTGCAGACTCGTCTTCACTGGGATACTGCAGGGCAGGCTGGGGATTGCTGGCTGAAGCCCCAGACTTGCAAAATTGCTGCTGTCCCTCAAGCTACCCAGTGGCCCCTAACCTAGACCACACATTGGCAAGAACATGCCAGGCCCTTCCGCAATCCCCACAAGATTCCCAAAGCCCCCTATCCTGACCTGTGGCCTCTCCAGGGCTTCCTGTGGGGCTCACTCAAAATGCAGGCACAGTCCCATCCCCACACAGACTCCTATGGGAGTCTACAGAGGAGGGTGTAGTCAGAGGGCAGGAGGTGCTGGCCACATCTGACCAAGGCAGAGTTATAGCCACAAAGGTAGCTCCTGTGCAACTGAGGACAGTGGCCTGAAAGACAGGTGATTCCCCAAGGCCAGACCCCAGGTGGTAGCAAGCTGGCCATGGGAGTGGGGCCACAGCTGAGTTTCCAGGCCCTGTCACCTGCCACCATCCTCCAGTCACACTCTTGACTGCCACAGTCATCAGGAGAGACACTCAGGCAGGACACAGCAAGTTTCACACCCTTCTGGGTGTTTACAGCAAAACCTTGCCTCTTGTGGGCTAGACTGACACAGGAAGTGGAGACCAATGTGGTGAATCCCACCTGGCACACCATGGGGATTCTCTAGTGCAGGTGCACCATGGGCATTGCATACATACAACCATCTCCAATCACAACAGGCATTTCAGCACCTTCACGGCCTCCTCCCAAAGGCTACTGACCTTCCTGGGCCTGTTGAAGCCCCAGGTCACATCACAGATGCAGGGCCTTGCAGATAGGGGCAATAGGTGTGCCACCTGGGTCAGGCACTGCCAGTCCCACAAGTGTCTGGGGCAAGGCCAGCGGACTGGTGTGGGGGCCAGGCTCCAGGACCCAGGCCTAGGTGTGCAACATCAATGAGGAACCAAAGCCAGCACCTGATCCCAACTGGCTCTGGGTCCCAGGCTGGAGGAACCCACTAGCAGGGAGGGAGGAGAACCTAGGAGGTTGTGGGACTTCTAGGCTTGAGATGGGTAAGACATGGGACCATGATGCCCATGGCATGTGAAAGAGGGGCTCAAGGTACCTCAAGAGGAACAGAGCAGAGTTGGGCCATGGTCTCTCTGGAGATGGGAACAGTGAGCCCAGAGGAGCTGAGCTCCTCCACCCAGGGAGGGTCCTGGGAAGGGACTGGTCAGCCTCCAGACCAATACCCGATACCGCCTTCTCAGCTCCCTTTCATACACCCAAGCCAGCCGTTAAAGACACAGATTGTGAAACAGGCAAAGCAGTGCAGCCTCTGATACAAAACTGTAAACACGAGTCTTTAAAATGACAGGGACCTCCTTAGCCCCAAACTCCGAGCCAGAGGCCCCCACTGCCCTCCCTGCCAACCCGGCGGCCCAGCAGGCAAGGACCGACCACCTCTGCTCTGCGGGTACGCAGGCCTCGAAAACTGCCTGGCTGGTGGGGCGGGGCTGAGAGTCGGTGGTCCAAGGGATTCCTGAGATGAAGAAGCCACCGCGCCACGCACCGGCACTCTCCGCACCTGCCCCTAGGGGGCGCCCGACCCTACCCTATCCCATGCAAACTGCACACCCAGTGTCTGCGCCCCAGAGTTGTCCTCGGAACCGCTTCGGCCCTGTCACGTGTCCAAGACGTCACGCGTGGGCGAGGGCCCGTGGGGGCGCCCGGGTGGGCCGTGCAATGGCGGAGGCTGCGGCACGGAGTTGCGCTGTGAGGGTGGCGGCTGCAACTCCAGAGCGAGCGCAGGTGGCGGAAAGTCGCGCACCTGGCGGCGGTACTCTAGGAAGGTGCAGGCCTTGGTGGCAAGAGCCACCACATTCTTGCCCACGAAGATAGCTGAGACGCGACTGTCGCGGAAGAGCGCCATGTTGGCGGCGCGCGCCAGCACGGCGACCACGTTGACAGTGGCAAGGCTAAGCACCGGGTAGAGCATCATCTTCTGCGGCGCGATGTGCTCGCCCTGCATGCTGACCTCGCTGAGCGCCACGCACGGAAGCACCAGCAGCAGCATGTAGCAGTAGAAGAAGGTGAGGCCCTCGGCCCACAGCGGCAGCCCGGTGCGCGGCGGCTCCCACAGGTTGGCCTGCATGTCCAACAGGTCCAGCAGGTCGAGCGCCACCCAGAAAAGGCGGCCGCGCAGGTCCTCGCGCTTGCGGAAGGTGCGCACGTACTCCATGCGGTCCAGCGCCACCAGCAGCAGAAAGAGGCCGGGCACGCACACCGACAGCAGCAGCGTCAGCGCCTTGCGCGCCACAGGGTCGCCCGCGCCGCGTCGCGCCTTGTAGTTCTGGAAGATGAAGTAGAGCTTGATCTCCAGCACGAAGATGTAGAGGAACCAGAGTATCATGGCGTAACCGCGCTTGGCCGTGCGCACCTCGGCGCCCACCCACACGGCCACGTAGCGCAGCACCAGCAGGAAGCACACATCGCCCACCAGCACTATGATGCACACGCCGATCTTGCGCGGGCCTTGGTTCTGCTCCACCAGGTACGCGTCCATTACGGCCATGCTGCCCATGATCACCAGCGTGGTCAGGCACACGTGGCGCCGGTCCGGCGGCGGCAGCACCATGCCTGGGCGCGCGCGGCCCCCACGCGAGGCGGGACGAGGCCCTGCGGCGGCTGGAGCGCGGCGGCGCTCGGCAGCACTCAGCCCGCGGGCATGGCACGGCAGGGCCTGTCCACCTGCCCAGAGAGTGCCACCGCTCCCTTCTGGCGAGCTCGGAACCTGGGAAAACCAGAAGAGAGAGGGTCAGGGTGCGGTCCAGAGGTGGCCTCGGGACCACAGACGGCCCGGCGCGCGGGGTCTCTCCCTCCAAGTCCTGCAGTGTGTTTTCTGAGCGGGCGCCGTCCCAGTGCCGGACGCCCGAGGCCTCTGTCGCACTCACGCGCCAATGGGCAAACCGGAGACCGGGAGCCAGGGAGCTGGGCCTCCAGGGGGCGCTGCAGTCCCACCTGCGGGACTAAGCCCTCGTTCCCACCACTGCCAGGAAGGACACGCAACGGAAGTGTTCTCTCCCAGCCGCGCGTTCCCGAAGCCCAGGTGGTTTGTCACTGCTGAGCCCGCGCCACCGTCCCTCCCAGCTCTGACGGGAGCTCACGGCCCGGGCTGCCTCACGCCCGGGCTGCAGGCCCCAGTCCATTTCCGTGGGGTGCTGGACGTCCCCCCTCCCAGCCGGCGCCGCACTGGGCAGACAGCGAGGCCTATACCCCTTCTCTTCCACCGCTCAGTGAGTGCCCAAGGAGACCTAGGACCCCGTCCCTGGAGACAGGACACGGGGCAGGCTTTCTGAGCCAAGACTGAGAGTCCTCCAAGTCTTTGCAGTCCCCACCATCTCCTACCAGCCAAGGCAGACTCAACCGCCCCTCCTGGGCCGGGCAGACCTCCCTCTGCCCTGCTCCCACCATGGCTCCCCCATTGCCCTGGGCCCCAATCTCTTGTCCTGGCTGCATCGCCCTCTGCACCCACAGGTGGGCCCCTGCCGCTGGCTCCCCTCCACCTTTCTGGGCAAACTCAAGAAGCCCCGGGTGGTCCCTAAGCTTCTACAGCTGCTGCACCTCTCCCACACCCCTGGCACTGATTTCATGGCTGAACTTGTCAGAGTCCCACACCTGGGCTCACTCACCAGGATGATGACAGAGGCCTGAATGCCCTCACCCACTCGAAAGTCACTGGTAGGCTCACTCCCAGCCAAACCCGTCCCAGCCCTCCACAGTACCCCAGGCCTGGGGCTGCGTTTACAACCCTGTCTAGACAAAGACATAAAATTTAATGTCCCTATGACAGTCCAGTGCACCACCTGCCCCTGGTGGCACTGCAGCCCCTGTCCATCCAGGAAGGTCTCCAACTCTGCACACCTGCCTGCCAGGAGACCCTACAGCCACACACAGGACCCCTAGCCCCCTGGGAGCTCTGGCACCTCCCAAAGAGTAGAGCTTGGCATCCTCAGCCATACCGCACCTGCTGGGCTCCAAGAGGTGAAGTTCCTGACCACCATCAACCCCTTTTCACACCCGCTGAATAGACACTTCAGACCCAAGAAGCCACTCTGGTCCCACCTGGACCTCCTCTGACTGCAACTGCAGCTTGGGTATTTCCTTTCTCAGGGTCTGGCCAGGTCAAATAGCCAGAGAGCCGCTGCACCTCTAACCCTTTAGCCACCCTCCCGTCTTTCAGCCCCATCTGCCCCACAACGAGCCCCCTGAATGGCTCAGTCACTCGCCAAACGCTGGCTGAGGGAACTGCACTAGTGATGAGACAGACCCCATCCCCCAGGGAGCCCTCGCCCCAGGAAGCCGGAATCCCACATGGCCACCCCCCCACACCCTACCCAGGTCTCTCTCCCTAGAGATCTGGCCCCAGGTCCCTGTTACCCCACCCCCACCCCCCTCCCCACTGTTCAGGCCTCACATATAGACTCTGGAGCCTCCAGGCCTTCCTTGCCCGCCCCCTCCCCCGAGCTTTCAGGGTCCCCCCAACCCAAACCATCCCCTCAGTGCCCACGAGAGGAGGGGACGGCGAGAGGAAGGACCACTGCCCCTCTCCACCGCGGGCTGGCGCTAGGGGCCGAGCCGCTCCCGGCGGGTTGCGTCTCCTCTTGTCTCTCTCACCAGGGCCTGGTATCCGGCAACCCGCAGCCCCAGGCCTCACCCCTCCAGCGCCCCTCATGCCATCCCACATCCCCTACGGCCCGGGGAGGGGGTCGCCCAGGCCCAGCCAGCCGCGGCGCCTGGACCCTCGCCCCACTCCGCGGACGCAGCCGCGCGCGCAGCCAGTCTCGCCAGCCCGGCCCGCGCCTACCCCGCCGCCCGGCAGATGCTGCGCCGCGCCGGGCCGGCCCAGCCGAGGCCGCTCCAGCTCGTCTCGGATCCTCTCCGGCTCCGCCTGCCCGCGCGGCACCACCCCCGGCCCGAGGCCCCGCCCCGTACCCCCCGGCCGCGCGCCCCCGCGGGACCCGGGGACTGCGCAGGGCGGGAGATCCCGGCGCCTCCGCCCCCTGCGCAGCGCCAGTTGCCACCGCGACAACACTGCACAGTGGCGGCGCGCTGGACCGGTGGCACCCGGGAGCGGGACGCCTCCTAGTCCAGCCCCCCAGGCCCCAGATGTCTCCTGTCCACTCCTCCTCACCCCCAGGCCGGAGAATCGCTTCCGATGCCCTCTGTACTCTTCGCGCCCTGAAATTAAGCTGCAGCCCTCCAGGATCAGACCATGGCCTCCCTCTAGAGGGTCCCCACTCATCCGCGACAGGCGGGCGGCTAGACCCAGTTCCCGCGAAGCTGGCGGGATCTGAAGTTCCCCCGCGGCACCTCGGAGGGCCCCTCCATGCCGCCTCTCAAAGAAGGCCCTGCATCCCCCCCCCCAGCTTGGGTCTGGGTCTTCTGTCCCCCATGGGAAGAAAGCCTGCCTTCCTGGGTTTCTTCGTCCCTATCCTTTTCTCCAGTCACTCACAGGGCAAGCCAGGATTTGGGAACTTAGACTTCACCTTGTCACTGAGGTGACACTCACTCAGTCCCCTACCCACTTACCGACCTCTCCATCCTTTTTTTTTTTTTTTTAAAGACAGAGTCTCGGCTCAGCGCCTGTGGCTCAACGGGCTAAGGCGCCAGCCACATACACCTGAGTTGGCAGGTTCGAATCCAGCCTGGGCCTGCTAAACAACAATGACGGCTGCAACAAAAAAATGGCCCGGGGTTGTGGCGGGCGCCTGTAGTCCCAGCTACTTGGGAGGCGGAGGCAAGAGACTCGCTTGAGCCCAGGAATTGGACGTTGCTGTGAATGTGATGCCACAGCACTCTATCCAGAGTGACAGCTTGAGGCTCTGTCTCAAAAAAATAATAATAATAAAGAACTCATTTTGTCGCCCTCAGTAGAGTACCGAGGTGTTCACAGCTCACAGCAACCTCAGACTCTTGGGCTCAAGCAATTCTCTTGCCTCAGCCTCCCAAGTAGCTGACATAACAGGCACCCACCACAACACCCGGCTATTTTTAGAGAAGGGGTTCTCGCTCAGGCTCAGTCTGGTCTGGAACCTGTGAGCTCAAGCTATCCGCAGGCCTCGGTCTCCCAGAGTGCTAGGATTATAGGCATGAGCCACTGCCCCAGCCTCTCCATCCTCAGGGTAAAGGCTACCCTGCAAGAGCCAGAGGAAACCCCGGGAGCACCTAGTGCTGCCTGCCCTCCTCCCCAGCACAGCTCTCACCTCCCTGTGACAGTGGAGGAGACTGAGGGTCAGAGAAGGGAAGGGACACTCAGAATTCCACTGCAGCTAGGGTCTGCTCACACTGAGGCCCTACACAGGTGGGAGGCCCTCCCCCAGCCCTGGGGGCCAGGCATGCAGGGAGTAAGTGGGAAGCCAGGACAACAGGGCTGTGGGCATGAAGGCCAGGAGGTGCTCATCAGGTGGGCTACAGGATAGCTGGGGGGGGGACACTGCCCACAGCCACTCACATGCTTGCTGTCACTCAAAGAAGTGCTGTCAGGACCCCAAAGCCGCCTCCACGCTCAAGGATGGGCCTTATATCCAACAGCAATGGTCCATCTCCCCCAGGGAGCTGGGGGGAAAGGCCACTCCAGCAGCTGCTCGGGAGACCAGGAGGTAGCTCAGCACCTGGGGCCTGGGGGTTAGTGTCCTGGGCAGTGAGCAACACCAGCAGCCCTGCAGACCCTCCTGTCAGAGATGCAGGAGGTGGATCAGAAGAGGAGCTGCCCTGAGCCACTGCCTCCCCCACCTCACCAAGGGGCATGCTCAAAGAGCCCCAATTGCAGGCCTGCTTCAGTGCTGTGCATGACACCCTGCAGCACCCTCAGCCTGGAACATTTGACCCTGCACAGCCAGAGTTAACATCACAGCTGGGGTTAAGTTAAGGCTCTTGAGATAGGGACCATCTCCTAGATGATCTGAGAGCCCACTGTAACCCCAATCACAAGAGGAAGGCAGGAGGGTCCAGTCAGAGAGAGATTTGAAGGGCCACACCCTGCCCCTAAAGCAGAAGGCCTCCGGATGGAAAAGGTAGGACAGAGACTGTCCCCTGGAGCCTGGCGAAGTCCATGAGAGCTTGGCCTACACAGCTGCATGGTAGTAAATTGACTTTAAGCCATAAAATGTGTCAATTTGTTACAGCAGCAAGAGGAAACTAATACCATGGCTGACCTAAAATAATTCTTTACACAGACAAAAACTGAGTGTTTCCTGTAGCAGGCTTGCCATGAGAGGATGCACTTCAAAAGTGTTAACCCACATATGAGGCCAGAGGCAAGAGAGGGCCCTCCTGTGCAGTGCCTCAGTGTGAGCAGACCCTTCACAGGGGTGGGAGCTTGAGTGTTCCCTTCCCCTCTCTGACCCTTAGTCTCCTCTTCTGTTAGAGGGAAGTGAGAGCTGCTCTGGGGAGGAGGGCAGGCAGTAGAAAAAAGTGGCAGGTTTGTGTGGGAGTCTAAATGAGCCTGACTGTATGTAATAGTAATGTAAATATTTACAAATAAAGGGTTTTAGGAAACACGTAATTCGAATACAAGCCAACAACAGTACATAAAGACAAGTGAGACAGAGGGCACCAGTCACCTCTGATAGGTCAGGAAGCATCAAAGAAAAGTATAGCTACCAGACCTGCAGAAGGAAACAAATGGGACGAAATAAAAGCAGTTGACCCAAAAAAGACAAGAAATGAAAAGTAAAGCAGCTGGAAAAATCAGAAGACTTTGAAAAGATGGCAAATTTACATCAGAGAAATGCAAATCAAAACCACCCTGACATATCACCTAACCCCAGTGAGATTAGCCCTCATCACAAAGTCCCAAAGTTGCAGATACTGGTGTGGATGTGGAGAGAGGGGAACACTTTTACACTGGTGGTATAATACAGCCTCTTTGGAAGGAAGTATGGAGACTCCTCAAAGAACTCAAATTAGACCTTCCATTTGACCCTGCAATCCCATTACTAGTCATCTACCCAGAAGAAAAAAAATCATTTTATCATAAGGCATTTGCACTAGATTCTTTATCCCACCTCAATTTACAATCTCCAAAATGTGGAAATAACTAAATACCCACCAACCCAGGAATGGATTAAAAAACTGTGGTCTATGTATACCATAGAGTCCTTTTCAGCCCTAATAAAGATGGACACTTTACATCTTTTGCATTAACTTGGGTAGAACTGAAGAATATTCTCTTTAGTAAAGTATCACAAGAATGGAAAAGCATGTATCCAATGTACTCAATGCTAATATGAAGCCAAAAGAAAAACTCAATTCAATTCAAGTTGGGGGGAGGGGGAGAAAGGAGGAGGGAGGGTAATGGATGTGCTCCCACCTAATGGGCACAGTGTAAGGGTATATAGCGCACCTCCTGGGTGTGGGACACAACTACAACAGGGACCTTATCTAACAAATGCAAACATCATAACCTAATAGTTTGTGCCCTCATATTAATCTGAAAGTTATTTAAAAAAAAAAAAATTGGTGGAAAAGAAGCTGAGTAAAAAAAAAAAAAAAAGATGGCAGATTTAAACACTCATAGATCAGTAATTATATTACATGTGAATGAACTAAATGGTCCTATTGAAAGACCAAAGTGATCAGTCTGATTATAAAACAGGGCAGCACCCGTAGCTCAGTGGGTAGGGCGCCAGCCACATACACCAAGGCTGAGGGGTTCAAACCCAGCCTGGGCCTCCAAACAACAATGACAACTATAACAAAAAAATAGCTGCGGGCGGCACCTGTGGCTCAAAGGAGTAAGGCACCGGCCCCATATGCCGGAGGTGGCAGGTTCAAACCCAGCCCCGGCCAAAAACTGCAAAAAAAAAAAAAAAATAGCTGGGCATTGGGGCCAGTGCCTATAAGTTCCAGCTACTTGGGAGGCTGAGACAAGAGAATCGCTTAAACCCAAGAGTTTGTGGTTGCTGTAGGCTGTGACACCACGGCACTCTACCCAAGGCCACAGCTTTGAGACTCTGTCTCAAAAACTAATAACAAGGTTCAGCGCCCATAGCACAGTGGTTATGACACCAGCCACATACACTGAGGCTGGCAGGTTCAAAACCAGCCCGGGCCAGCTAAGCAACAATGACAACTGCAACAGAAAAGTAGCCGGGCATTGTGGCAGGTGCCTGTAGTCCCAGATACTTGGAAGATTGACGCAAGAGAATGGCTTAAGCCCAAGATTTTGAGGTTGCTGTGAGCTGGGATGCTACAGCACTCTATCAAGGGCAACATAGTGAGACTGTGTCTCTAATAATAATAATAATAAAACAAATAAAAAACACACATAGAGGCTAGGTGGGGTGGCTCACACCTGTAAACCTAGCACTCTGGGAGGCTGAGACAGGTGGATTGCTGGAGGTCAAGAGTTTGAGACCTGAGCAAAAGCGAGATTTTCCTGGCTAATCCATTCCTGGGTTAGTCTCTAAAAACTAGCCAGGTGCTGTGGCAGGCACCTGTAGTCCCAGCCACTCAGGAGGCTGAGACCAGAAGATTACTTGAGCCCAGGAGTTTGAGGTTGCTGTAAGCTATGACACCATGGCACTCTAGGGAGTTGTCTCAAAAAAAAAAAAAAATACACACACACAATAGATATTGTGTATGGGGACCCATCGAAATCATGGGACTATGGATGGCAAAGGGTAGGAAAAGGACATCTTATGAATATGTGTTCAGAAAAGGAGGCATGTAGAGATGAGTCACCTTAGGGGTCATGATGGGTGTTTTGCTTATACAGGATATTGTTCCTATATTTAAGAGCTATGCAAATTGTTCAGGATTTAGGGTGAATTGTCAAGGTGCCTATAGTTTACTTTTGGAATACATTTATCAATAAAGATAAATCAAATATGGCAAGATGGGCCAGGCACAGTGGCTCACATTTGTAATGCGGGCACTCTGGGAGGCCGAGGTGGGAGGATGCCTTGAGCTCAGGAGTTTGAGACCAGCCTGAGCAAGAGCTAGATGCCCCACACACACACACACACCCTCTACAAAATGTAGGAAAATTAGCTAGGTATTGTAGAGGATGCCTGCAGTCTGAGCTACTCAGGAGGCTGAGTCAGGAGTACCTTTTGAGCCCAGAATTGACAGGTTGCAGTGAACTGTGATGCCATTGTACTCTAGCCCATGTGATAGAGTGAGACCCCGTGAAAGAAAGAAAGAAGGAAGGAAGGGAGGAAGGAAGAGAGGGACGGAGGGAGGAAGGAAAGAAAGAAAGAAAGAAGAAAGAAACTAACTCTTAAAAATCAGCAGGAAAGGGGCGGCGCCTGTAGCTCATCGAGTAGGGTGCCGGCCCCATAAACCGGCATAAAGGTGGCGGGTTCAAACTTGGCCTCAACCCAACTGCAAAACAGAAAAATAGCCGGGCGTTGTGGCAGGTGCCTGTAGTCCCAGCTACTCAGGAGGCTGAGGCAAGAGAATCGCCTAAGCCCAGGAGTTGGAGGTTGCTGTGAGCTGTGTGATGCCACAGCACTCTACTGAGGGCGATAAAGTGAAACTCTGTCTCTACCAAAAAAAAAAAAAAAATCAGCAGGAAAAAAAAACCCAGTTTTGAAATGGGCAACTTCAGTATCGAATCCACCTTGCATGCTTCTTGCAAGCCTGCCACTATCTGAGGAGAGATGTGATATGCAAAGTTAAAAAATAAATAATAAAAACAGACAAAAGACTTGATGCCTAATCAGCACATGAGGAGACATTTAACATCAGGAAAATGCAAATGTCCACAACAATGATAAGGGACCTCTCCACACTCGTAGGATGGCTATGAATTGGTATTTGTTGGAGGCTGGGGGTGTGTGGGAGTTCGTAGTAAGATGGTAGATTTAAACCCAAACATATTAGTGATTGCAAATGGATGAGAAGAGTCAACCATAAGACTAATGCATTCTGTTTCTGTAAATTCACATTTAAAATGAGAATATAGGCCAGGCATGCTTGCTCATGCCTATAATCCTAGCACTCCAAGAGACTGAGATTGCCTGAGCTCAGGAGTTTGAGACCAGCCTGAGCAAAAGTGAGACCCCATCTCTACTAAAAAATAGAAAAAAAAAAAAATACCTGGGCATGGTAGCTCACACCTGTAGTCCCAGCACTCTGGGAGTCCAAGGTGGGTGGATCCCTCAAGCTGAGGAGTTCCAGACCAGCCTGAGCAAGATCAAGACCCCATCTCTACTAAAAATAGAAAAACTGAGGCAAGAGGATCTCTTGAGCCCAAGAGTTTGAGGTTGCTATGAGCTATAATGTCACGACACTACACAGGACCACAGAGTGAAACTCTGTCTCAAAAATTAATTAATTAATTAAGTTAAATTAAATAAAAATGAAGACATGTTGAAAATAAGAAAATTGAAAAAGTCACTATGTAAACATGAGCTAAAAGAAGACTTGATGCCTATAATACCAGGCTTTTGGCAAAAAGTATCCGTAGAGAAAAGAGATCAGTTCATAATGATAAAAGTGTCAATTTACCAGGAAAATGCACATATAAAGATCTTACGTTCGTATGCAACTAGTAACACAGATACACATCATATAGGTAGATACAGATATAAAATAATAAATCGTGAGCTAGATAAGGCCCAAGTTGACAATTAAGTGAAGCAGGCATGTCCACAATCACAGTAGAAGATCTCACAACTGTGTGTGACCCACAGGACAAGTCTGGCCTAGTTGGAACACCAGATACACTGCACCAAACAACTGCAGGGTTGGTGCTTTTCGAGCACACTGAAAATTTACAAGAACTTACCATAAACTGGGCCAAAAAGCAAGTCTCAACATTTCAAGGGAATAAAATCATACAGATAATCACGATAATACAGTTCAGCCACTTTTGAAAAAAGATTTAAAAAACCCATATAGGCTCGGCGCCTGTAGCTCAACAGGTTAAGGCGCCAGCCACGTACACCTGAGCTGGAGGGTTCAAATCCAGCCGGGGCCCGCCAAACAACAATGACGGCTGCAACCAAAAAATGGCCGGGCGTTGTGGTGGGCGCCTGTAGTCCCAGGTACTTGGGAGGCGGAGGCAGGAGACTCGCTTGAGCCCAGGAATTGGAGGTTGCTGTGAGCAGTGATACCACAGCACTCTATCCAGGGTGACATGCAAAAGGCTCTGTCTAAAAAAAAAAAAA
>CAUYRH010030208.1:0-16459 GCA_963574655.1 Perodicticus potto | reverse complement strand
CTGAGATATCACCTAACCCCAGTGAGAATGACCCACATCACAAAGTCTCAAAGGTGCAGATGTTGGCATGGATGTGGAGAGAAGGGAACACTTTTACACTGCTGGTGGGACTGCAAACTAATACAACCTTTTTGGAAGGACATATGGAGAATCCTCAAGGAACTCAAATTAGATCTCCCATTTGATCCTGCAATCCCATTACTGGGCATCTACCCAGAAGAAAAAAAAATCCATTTCTCATAAAGGCATTTATACTAGACTGTTTATCACAGCTCAATTTATAATCACCAAAATGTGGAAACAGCCTAAATGCCCACCAACCCAGGAATGGATTAACAAGTTGTGGTATATATATACCATGGAATACTATTGAGCCATTAAGAGATGGAGACTTTACATCTTTTGTATTAACCTGGATGGAGGTGGAACACAGTCTTCTTAGTAAAGTATCACAAGAATGGAGAAGCACGAATCCAATGTATTCAATGCTAATATGAAGGCAGTAGGATGAGCTAATTCAAGGGGTGGGGTAGGGGAATGAGGGAGCAGGAAGAGGGGATCAGGGTAAAGGTGTATGGCACACCTCTTGGGGGTGGGACACAATTATAAGAGGGACTTTATCAAATGTGATTAGTGCAACCTACTTCTTTATACCCTCAATGAATTCCAAACAATTAAAAATATATATAGCCAGGAGCTGTAGCAGGTGCCTATAGTTCCAGAAAAAAAAAAAAGATAGTGCTCAGTGCCCGTAGCTCAGCAGTTAGGGTGCCGGTCTCATATACTGGAGCTGGTGGGTTCGAACCCCTCCTGGGCCTGCTAAACAACAACTACCACCAAAAACTAGCCAGGTGTAGTGGCAGGTGCCTGTAATCCCAGCTACTTGGGAGGCTGAGGCAAGAGAATCTCTTAAACCCAAGAGTTTGAGGTTGCTGTGAGCTGTGACGCCAAGGCACTCTACCAATGGTGACATAGTAGGACGCTGTCTCAAAAAAAAAAAAAAAAAAAAAAAAAAAAAAAGATGGAGGCTTCACATCTTTTTTATTAACCTGGATGGAAGTGGAACACATTCTTCTTAGTAAAGCATCACAAGAATGGACAAGCAAGAATCCAAAGTACTCAATTCTAATATGAAGGCAGTAGATGAGCTAGTAAAAGGTGGGGAGTAGAGGAATGAGGAAGCGGAGAGAGGGGTGAGAGGGGGATGGGGTCATGTTGTATGGCACACCTCTTGGGAGCAGGACACAATTATAAGAGGGACTTTATCTAACAAACACAATCTGTGTAACCTAATTCTTTGTACCCTCGATGAATCCCAAACAATAAATAAAAGATGTTTTTAACTTTGATGTTATCAAATCTTTTATTCTTTTCCTTTGGGTTTTTATGTCATGCTTATTTTTTTCTAAATAATTGTATTGCAAAAGAAGAAAACTAACTTGTATGATTGAGTTTTATTTTTAGCATCAAGTTTATTAGTTGTAAAAGCAATACATGCACATGGTAAAAACATTAGTAGAATGGGTAAATATAGATGGAAAGTTCCTTTCCTATTTTCTCTACCACTCCTGCTTGCCAAATTCCTCTTGCCAGAGGCAATCACTGTCAGCAGTTTCTTGTATATGTGTACATCCTTCCATAGACCTTCTTGACACACACATACACATGCATGTATATCCTTTTGTACACAAACTGGATATACACGTAGTTCTGCAATTTTCATTTAACATTCTATCTTTGAGTTCTTACTGTGACTGCATTTTACCAGATGTTTACCAGACTGACAAGAGAAACTGGAGCAAAGAACATGGTAGGGGAAGTGCATGGAAAGAAACATATTTCATTTGTATTAAGCCAAAACTTATCAGAAAACCCGGCACAGGATAATGTTAAATAAATAGGTGTTAAATAACTAAAAAAAAAAAAAAAAAAAAGAAGAAGAACTTGCAAAAACTGAAGGCAAAGTGCTATCTTGACCATTCTTCTCAGGACAGACCCATTTTCCTTACTATTTCTCAGGGTGACAGGGGAAAATAATAGATGATGAATGAAGACATGGAGTGGCTGGGCTCTTCTCTCTGCAATAACTTCTCCCTGTATGTCTCTTTGGCCACTAGATTCACTGCCTCTAGTGCACGCATTTAGCTCAAATGTGCAGTTCACACTACTACGCAGCGAGAAAATGTAGGAGATCAGAGACTATACAGCTGAGTGATACTACAGATACACACTCATACAGCTACAATTAACTGGTGACTACTGTGGAGTAGGCGCTATGCTGGCAAATAGCCTTGCAAGGTCAATGTCACTTTATCCCCATTTTATAGATAAGAAAATAGGTTCCAGGAATCCAAGTGACTTTTTCAGGGTCACACAGCTAGTTAGAGCTCCCAAAGATAACTCCACACTTTAATGAGGTCACCCTACCACGTCACGTTCACTTCTATTTCACTGACTCTGTGCTATTTTCTTGCCTGGCACTCCTTTTCTCCAGGCTCACTTATTCCATGTGGTGTTTTATGTTAGCTAGGCAGAGCTAGAAACTGGGAATTCTGTAGGATCCATGCTAGGCTATGCAAGATGCTGTGAGGGTGAGTCAGTCTCTGGAACCCAGGAACAAATACAAACACATTGGGAAGTTATTAAAAGTTCAGAAAGGCAGCTGAGACTGGGAACTGGAGAGCACCCTCAGGAGCCTAGAAGTATGGCTATTGTGTCAGCTCCAAAAATCCTACTACGAACATTTCTGTCTCCCTATGCTCTTTTGGTGAGCTGCTCACAAACACAACTCTGTTTTTCTGCAGTCTTAAAGCCAGTGACCACTGTTATCTTCACCTATCTCAAGCCTACTCATTCTTCAGGCCCACACCATCTCACTTCCTCTATGAAGCCTTTCCCTATTAAGCTATCTTAGTCCTCTCTCTTTTGTGAATTACACGTTTGTTTAAAATCAGCACCATAAGATATATCATATATTTGTATACGCTCTTATTCTTTAATCACTTCAAGTATCTTGTTTCTTTAAGTGTACTCATTCATGTGTGTTTTTTCTATTATTTCCCTGCATGGTCTGGGTGTTGGAAGACCTGGTTGGATTCCAGTCTCAACTCTTACTCAGTGAGCTATGTGACCTGGAGTTAGTCACAGTCTCTCCGAGCCTCATCTTCCCACCTTTGAGGGCTCTTATCAAAGCATAGTAAACATTGTAACCCAATATATAAGTGTAAGGTATTATTGCTGAAGGCATTTGAACTAAGGTGCTTCTGTCTTTACATCCTACTTAGCGGATGGTTTTACTTAAGAAATTGCAATCATTGCTGCTTGTGCTGCACTATAATCTCAGCAAAGGTTAACAGTTTGGAAAAATAATACAGCACAACTGTTAAAGATAGTGCCAGATTTGGGGGGAGGGCTGTATATGCAGACTGTTCAGGCACTCTCTCTGGAAATTACCAGGTGATTCCAGGCTTGCTCATTTTTAACACTTCCATCTTTCTAAATGTATCTTCACACAAATGATCTGTGTCAATGCTGTGAAAAGGAAAAAAAAATCTTGTATTAAGTCAAGCAAGAGATACCTGCAGTAGCTTTCCTATTCTCAAGAATAAGATTCACATTTCATCCATGGTACCACTCAGTTACTTCATCCACTTGGTTCTCTACCTCCTCCCCGAGCCTTAACTCTTTTCCTTGAGTCTCAAAAGATAAAGTGCTTAACTTCCTCTTGGATTCTCACTCCCATCCCTCTGCTTTATCCAAGGCTCTGTTCCATTAGCCCATCAATTCCCAGTCCTGTAACTGCAACCTCTTTCTCTCTATGGACTCCTTTCTTTTCTTGTTTTATCTGTCTCAAAACAAGGCAAAAAAAAGAAAAAAGATGCCAGGCACAGTGGTTCACACCTGTAATCTTAGCACTTTGAGTGGCTGAAGTGGGTGGATTGTTTGAGCTCAGGAGTTCAAGACCAGCCTGAGCAAGAGTGAGGCCCCATCTCTATTAAAAATAGAAAAACTAGCCTGGTGTAGTGGTAGGCACCTGAAGTCCCAGCTACTCAGGAGGCTGAGGCAGAAGAATCTCTTGAGCCCAAGATTTTGAGGTTGCTGTGAGCTAGGCTGATGCTAGGGCACTCTATCTGGGGTGACAGAGTGAGATTCTGTCTCAAAAAAAAAAAGAAAGAAAGAAAAAGAAAAGAAATGAAAAGAAAAGAAATAATGCTGACTGCCTGGGGTGGACCTGGGGATTGAATTGACACAGCAACTATAAGTCTATCTATATAACCCTTGGCACATAGAAGGTACTTCATAAATGTTAGGCTCTTTCCATTTCCACTTCTAATACATGCCAGAGGGTTTAATGTGTACATTTTGAAAGTCTTCAAGACTCAAGAGGATGAAGTTGTAATGGTGCAATTGCAGAGGGTAGAGGTCTTGATTCTCTCTCTGTTTAATGTCCATCAGCTAGGTCAGCAGGCTAGCATGACCCATGAAGTAATTCTATTTTTTTAATTAATTAATTACTTTATTTATTTATTTATTTATTATTCTTTTTTTTTGAGACAGAGTCTCACTATGTCCCCTCGGTAGAGTGCCGTGGTGTCACAGCTCACAGCAACCTCTAACTCTTGGGCTTAAGCAATTCTCTTGCCAAAGCCTCCCAATTCGCTGGGACTACAGGCCCCCGCTATAACATGAAGTAATTCTTAATTATAATACAGCCATGCTCTGTTGGCAGCTAACCAATGGCCAAATGACCATTCGTTTCTGGCATTCCAAATTGGAATACATAATGGAAAGTGAAGGTCGAGTGCAAAAATTCCACATTCCAAAGCCAATTTGATAGATTGAAGCATAAATGAAAACAGCATAATGACCTGATTACAAGTCTGGCTAAAACAGAAACTGTTTCTTTACTAGCAAAGTGAAGTCTGTTAGTTTCAAAGGCTCAACAGTGTGGTGATTATTGCTTAAGCAGAGGGAATTATTCACAACTTGATAAACCTCAGGGTTAGAGATCTCTATGGTTTCTTTCTCAGAAAGAAGTAGATGGAATCTTTGTTATCAGCAGGTTGAAATAAGCTCAACAATCAACCTTAGTGTTTCTTTAAATGTAATTTAACATGGTAGCACTCCATAGTGTGTATGCTGCAGAAAAGGTCCAAAATAGCAGAAAGAAGAAATTATTTTGTTGGTGGCAACATGCTAATATTTGTTTTTAATTGTAAATTGTTGCACCATTTCCTATTTTTCTCAAGCTTTGTCTGTCTTTGTTTATTATCTTACAATTATAAAACTAACAGGGTCACTCATTTCACTCTGCTAGATAAAGATTAGCTTCTATCCATTAAAAACTAACAACTGTACATTAAGCTGCACACTTGAAAGTTATACTTTCTTTTACAGTTAATGGGGTTTGAATATTAAGTTTGAAGTGCCTGGGGGACACACAGGAAGTTTTCTGGTAGGTAAGCAGCTGGTTATAGGAGTGTTCCCTGAGATGTGATCTTCTACAGAGATGATAGCTGAAGCCATGACATTGGATGGGATCTGCTAGGAAGACTGAGAAGAGAAAAACATCTGAGGAATACCTCTGGGGAATAAGCCCTGGGAACTACCGATTATTAAAGAGGTGGTTATGAAAAGGAAAACCCATGAAGAGAATAGTGTCCTAGAAGCTGAGGAAAAAAAACAAGGAAGAAGTGCTCACTAGTATCAAATGCAGCAGGGAAGTTCAATAGGATGAGCTCTGAAAAGCGTGCATTGGATTTATTAATTAGGAGATTATAGGTGACCTTGTCAAGGGTTATTTCAGAAATCTGATGAGCCAGAAACTATATTGCAATGACTTACAAGAAAAAGAAGAGGAAGACAGCAGAGATTATGGTTTCAGTAAGTTTGTGAAAAGAATAAGAAATGTAAGGTTGTAGCTGGAGGGTATTGTGGGACTGGAGGAAGCATAGAGTTCTTTTTTTTTTTTTCATTTCTTTTCTTTTTCTTTTTGAGACAGAATCTCACTCTGTCAGATAGAGTGCCCTGGCATTATTTCCACTTTACAGACTAAGGTTAAGCAAGCACCGTCATGGAGCTAGTAGATGCTACACCTAAGATTTGAACTAGCCCTAGCAAAATCTAGACCCTATGCTCTTTTTCCTATACCACGCTGCTGCGCTTGGCTGTGCGATACAGAGCTGCTTGTTCTCTACCTCTCTCCTGGTTCCTGTGTCCAAGGAAAATAGGCCTATTGGTAATTTTGTTTACTTTACTAGTAAGGTAAAATAACTTTGGCCTGTCCAGTTTGTCTTCTCTTTCCTCACTGTAATGGCCTATGACCAAGTCTAACGTTTCTGTCCTCTTTCCCTTGCACTTCCTTCACCACAGTGACTTACTAGAATGTCTGCAGTTTACATATTGGGTGAATCACTGCATCACATAGCATCTGCACTCCAAAATCCCTGAGGTCATTTCCACTTAAGTCCAGCAATGTTAGGTTCTCATTTCTGTTGAGGACAGAGGCAAGGGCTCCACAGCATGCATCTGTGAGACGACATTCTGCTAACCTATGAGGGATTGAAGATTCAAGAAAGAAATCAGTTTTATCCCAAGTTTCCCATGGCCTTTCCTTTCATATCCAGCCTAGAACAAAAGCCCAGTAGACAAAGGGTCCTTGTGCACTTACCACAAGGTGTGTAGTCTACAGTAGGGGTGCCTCAGCCCTTCACACAGGATCCTCATGCCCTCATCCCCTAAGGCATTGTCACTGAGGTCAAGGACTCTCAGATTCTCATTGGTGTAGAGTGCATTGCATAAATCTTGACAACATGCTGGAGTTAGGTGACAAGTCCACAATCTGTCAGGAAGCAAGGAAGAGCTATCATTTTGCATTTTGTCTGTACTGGGTCACTTTTTCTTGAGACAGAGTCTCCCTCTGTTGCCCTGGGTAGGATGCTGTGACATCATAGCTCAAATTCGTGGGCTCAAGTGATCCTCTTGCCTCAGCCTCCTGAGTATCTGGGACTATAGGCACCTGCCACAACATCCAGCTAGTTTTTCTATTTTTAGTAGAGAGGGGGTCTCACTCTTGCTCAGGCTGGTCTCTCAAATTCCTGAGCTCAGGCTAGCCACCTACCTTGGCCTCCCAGAGTGCTAGGATTATAGGTGTGATCCACCGTGCCCAGCTGTACTAGGTCACTTTAAAAATTGTGTTTTCCCATTATTAAAACAAATTAGAAAATAAGAATGTCATTTAAAAAAAAAAAAAAAAAAAAACCCTTGGTCCAGGGCCAGGCAGAGACTGTGGAGAAAGGATGATTTATCCTCCCTAAATTATTTGGTTCTTCATTTATTGCTTCCTTGGAGATTCAATCAACAAGCCAAAAAAATACTCATTTAATTTGGGAGTTGCTGAAACATCAGGAAACTCTGCCTGTGGCTTTAGTCCACGATACTTACGCCAGATCCTTTAACTGACAGTGAGGCTGTTTTAATCCTTCGCACAGCAATTTCAGTCCCAAATCTTCAATTTTGTTATTAATTAGAAGCAGCCTTGTCAGGCTCTGGCTGAAGCTCAGGATGTGGCCAAGGGGCTCACAACAAGCCGCAGAGAGGGAACATTCAGAAAGCCTGGAAGGATGGGGACACCAAGTTACGGGACACATCTGTTAACTATGGCAGCCCCTCAAATGCCAAGGGCCATGAGAAGGACAAGCAAACACTTACACAAGATTCTCAATTTCACACTTGGGGTACTGCAGACCTTCACAGAGATGCTGTACTCCTGTGTCCCCCACAGCATTGGCAAACACAAAGAGCTCCTTTAGAGTCTCACTCACTCGCAAGTAAGAAGAGAGCTCCACACAGCTAGCATCTGTGAGGCAACATGTGCTCAAGCTACTCAGAGAAAAAGGAAAGAAAAGTCAGCCACTGACGTCATTTTTGCTTCCTGGAAATGTTCTGCCCATGTAGCTAAATCCCAGCCATCCTTTAAGTTTCAGCTCCTTCCCTCCCCCACTTCCTTCACAGTCCCCCCTCCTCTCCTGTAGTGACCCTCCCACCTTCCCTGGGCTCATCTGGCATTTCTAAATGATTCTACGGTATTGTGGCACATATTTGTGTGTCCTTAAGGGTAGCCTTGTCACTTTATAAAACTTCTGATAACTCCATTCATATCTAGCCCAGTGTTGAGTACATAGTAGGCGATCTTTTTTTTTTTTTTTCGTTTTTTTTTGGCGGGGGACAGAGTCTCAAACTGTCATCCTGGGTAGAGTGCCATGGTGTCATAACTCACAGTAACCTCCAACTCTTGGGCTCAAGTGATCCTCTTGCCTCAGTTTTTCTATTTTTAGTAGAGATGGGTTCTTGCTTTTGCTCAGGCTGATCTCCAACCTGTGAGCTCAAGTAATCCACTCACCTTGGCCTCCAGAGTGCTAGGATTACAGGTGTGAGCCACCCCACTTGGCCAATAGGCATTCTTTATATAGATAATATTTAATTAGTGTCATTCCTGTAAACACATAGAGCTCTGGTATATTGGAAAGAACATGAGATTTGGTGACAGATTTTAGAATCACATCCTGACTTATTAGCAATGTGACTTTGGACAAGTCACTTTTCCCCTGATCCCTTGATTTTCTCATCTGTACAATGAGTATAAGAAAACCAACCTTACATGGCTATTGTAAGAAGTAAAAGCGAGGTAACCTCTGGCAAGTACCAAGCACATAGCAGCCACTGAACAAGTTCAACAGTCATAAGATGATACAAGATAGTTCTAAGAAACTTACTCTAGTTTCTCCACTTTACAGTCGGAATGCTTGAGACCTTCACAAAGATATTTCACCCCAATGTCCCCCAAGGGATTTTCACTCAGGTCAAGATCAGTGAGGTTTGGGTTGCAAACGACAACAGAGGCAAGACACTTGCAAACAGCCTCTGAGCTTTCTGGGAGAAAGCTAGCACACAACCTGGAGGGAACAATGTACAGAGACAAAATTGGTCACTTTTTAGCATACTGGTCACACCCTATCCACAATACTACATGAGCAGACAAAATAAAGACCCATAGATACAAGACCCCCGATCTTGACCATGTCACAGCCCCTAATCCCTCATGGCAAGGACTCACACAATGCTTCTAAAACAACGTGTCCCACAGTGGAAACTCAATAAATGTTGACTTTCTGAGAAAAGGCTTGGGAGGAAATATTAAGATAATATAATGATATAATCTCTCTCTCTCTTTTTTTTTGAAACAGAGTCTTACTTTGTTGCCATCAGTAGAGTGCTGTGGCATCACAGGCCATAGCAACTTCAAACTCTTGGGGTCAAAGTGCTTCTCTTGCCTCAGCCTCCCTGGTAGCTGGGACTACAGGCACCCACCACAATGCCCAGCTATGTTTTAGAGGCGGGGTCTCACTCTGGCTGAGGCTGGTCTTGAACTCCTGAGCTCAGGCAATCCGCCCACCGCGGCCACCCAGAGTGCTGGGATTACAGACATGAGCCACTGTGCCAGTCCGAAATAATCTCATTTTAAACCCTTATATGAATTTAATCCTCTATCTTATGTCTTCTTTCAAATCCCAGGGGAAAAATTCTATAACCATCCTTTGTAAGATTTACAGCCAAATGGTCCTTCTTTTCCTCTTATCTAAATGTCATTAATTTATTAATTTGCCATCTTTAGAGAGAGACCAGCCCATCACCATCATCCATATAATAGTCTTTCTTTGGCACAAATAGTGGTTTTATTTATGACTCTCCTGTCTTCTCAATCTTTGTTTACCCATATTAAGCAGTCCAATTCTGTGAACCATTTCCCTTCAACTTTTTCTTCCATCACTTTCAAGAATTTCTAGACATACACTATAATCTTTGAATCTTTAATTTTTTTCTTGACTTACCAGACCCTAAACTCAGTCTTGAAAAGAACTCATAATGAGATGTATTTATATCCCCAAGGCAGAAATTTTAAATAGAGACACTTTGCACAAAATGGGTTTTCAAAGTAGATATTTACAATAGTTACACCTTACTTGAGCTTCTGTAATCTGCAATTTGGATCTTTCAAGCCTTCACAGAGCAATATTAAAGCTGAAACTTCCAGTTTTGTTTCATTAAATTCCAGCTCAGTGAGCCACTGACTAGTGCTAAAAACAGCAGCTAGAGCACCACAACAAGCAGGAGAGATAAGGCACCGGTACAACCTTTAGAGAACAGAAAAATGATGTCATTACCTTATTCATGCTCTCTTCCTACAGAAATAGAAAATGACAAAAAAAAAAAAAAAAACCTGATACGCACATAAACAACAAATTATTCTGTTATCAGTTACCTTAATGTCTGTAATAGACAGTTGGGTTGTTTTAATCCTTCACACAGAAGCCTCATTCCTGAAACTTCCACGGTATTTTTTACAAACTCCAAACATGTCAGATGTTGGTTGGTTTCAAATATTGAAGAGAGATCCCTACCACAAGAAGCTGTGAGGTGACAGAAAATCAGTCTGTGTGGAGAAAAACATGTTTCAGGGAAAAAATATAGGGAGGGCTCTCTTTAAAGGCATTTGTTTGCACCTTACTGTGGTAATTATTTCAATTCATTTGACAATTTATTCAGTGCTTACCACCAAACTACATGCTCAAAACACAGAGATAATTAAAGCACAGACAATGCCTTCAAGGAATGCCAAGTCAATGGGGAAAAAGAGTAAAAATCATAGGTCATGACATAGTGTGAGAAATACTACAATAGGCATGTATGCACTAGGTATTATGGGGACACGGAAAGATCTCGTAGTTCAGCAGAGCTTGAGGTGGAGTTTGGAAGATTAAAAAATACTTAGAAAAGAAGGAATGCTTCAGCGTTGCCATGAAAGGTGAACAGAAATTGAATAGGAGATAGGTGGATGAGGAGAATGGGAGGGGAGGAAGTAGAAGGGTCTGGGAGGCAATCCATGCATGGAGCAGCCTGTGCAAGGGCCAGGAGGCAAGAGAGAAGATGCTTCATTTGACAAACTGAAAATTATTTGTTATGACTTATTTTAAAAGACTGGAAGGATATATATCAGACTATTAACGATGGTTATCTCCCAGGCTGGGGTTAGAGTGAAATTACAAAAGGACATGTACTTTCCAAGTACATAAAAAAACATTTATAATGAGCAGATGTTACTGGGAAAACAATGTATATTTTTTTTAGACAGAGTTTAAAAAAAAAAAAAAAGACCCTTGAAAATGCCATGGCATCAGCCTACCTCACAGCACACTCAACCTCCAGAGTTCAAGTGATCCTCTTGGCTCAGCCTCCCAAGTAGCTGAGACTACAGGCACCCACCACAACATCTGGCTAATTTTTTGTTTGTTTGTTTTTGGTAGAGATGAAGTCTTGTTCTTGCTGGGACTGGTCTTGAACTCCGCAGCTCAAATGATTCTCCTGCCTCAGCCTCCCAGAGTGCTAGAATTACAGGCATGAGCCCCACGCCTGGCCAAGAATGTATTTTTTAAATTTGTAAAACAATGTTTATTATAAACAACTTTGCAATAGAGAAATATATAAAGAATAAAGTTTTTAAAGTATTGTATCCCTCCCACCCAAAGATAACCACTGTTAAAATGTTGGTATATAATTTTCGAGATTGTTAATACTTGTATAAATATAGTTCTATGTTCTTTATAAAAAACAAAATCAGAGAAAGATGTATTCTAAAAAGTTAAAAACTTTTTCCTAACCTCCAGTTCAACCCCAACTCCCAGAGATAAAGAATGTTAAGAGTCTGGTGTATATATCTTTCTCCACTCTGTTCTTCAAGAATATAGAAACACATACACACATCATTTTGTGTACATTTTGCAAAAATGTGATAATAGAAGGCACTACTTCAACTTTACGTGCACTTTTATCATTCAGTCCTGATCACAGACCCATAGGTAAAAATTGAGATTCAGTTATAGTACAACATAGTCATATGACAAGTGGCAAAGCAGAATGTAACCTGAGATCTTTCTGGTCTACCTTGTAGATTTCACAAAATTATTGAAAATTTTAAAAGATATATTCAGATTTCTTCTGATAACAGACTAGGGCAGGAGGCTGACATGATGTCAGAGGGCTGCAATGGTGGAATAAATAAGGGGAACTGACCTAGGAGTTAGGCAGAAGTGTATAGATTCGAAACCGTTTTCAGGGTGGCGTCTGTGGCTCAAAGGAGTAAGGCACCGGCCCCATATGCCAGAGGTGGCCGGTTCAAACCCAGCCCCGGTCAAAGAAAAAAAATTTTTTTTCTGAAGACCGTTTTCGTTGGGATGGGCTGGATTTAAACCCATTTAGAGTGACTGGATCGGTCCAATAAGGTACGAAGCTCCCCCTCTGGCTCTACCCTCTTTCTCCAGAATTACCCAGAAACCACTGAGGGAGTGGGGCTATTTCCTTTTCTAGAATGTTCTGTACCTAGGTGGGAGGCCCCTGGGATGGGACAAACCATTTAGTGGGGGATGGGTAGGACATTTTTGACTTGATTACAAGAGCTTAACTTGCTTGGTTCTCAGTCTTTTCTGACCACTCCTATTTCTTTTTACCTTTGAGGGCTTTCAGTCATATGGTGTGCTCTCTTACATCCTGTAGAGGCATATGGGCCTTCCTCACTCGCTCCTTCCCACCCCCACAGTCTCTGGAACTTGGAACAATCCAAGAGTAAAAGCCTTGAGGTTTAACCTCCAACCTTTCTTTTTCCCCCGGAGGTCTGGGAGAGGGGCCCAATTCTAACTTTAGGCCGGATGGGCAAGTGTGGCCAGCCTGTACTTCCTCTGGCCCCTAGCTAAATAAGTGAGGTGCAGTGGGGTGGGGAGGTGACTTAAGGCGGGGTAAACCATCAAGGAGACATAATGAGTGGCTGAGGGAGAAGGGAGGGCAAGAAAATGGGCGGAGACTGAAGGGGGAGGGGAGTGAGCTCTACTGTTTTATCTACCCTGACAGGGTCACCGAAAACACTCAGGCCCTAGACCATCATGGCCTTGAGCCCTGACGACCTCTATGGTGAGTTCCAACATACCAGGGTGATGGCCTTCATCAATGATAAGATAGCTGGACACGTGAAAGGCCCTGAGTTCTACCAAGACAATGTGGCCCTGTCCTGGGAGGAGGTAGAAGAGAAGCTCAGTACCATCCTGGAGGACAGCGAGGTGCCCAGCCAGGCCAAGGAGGCTTGCGCCTGGGGCGGACTGGCCCTGGGTCTGCGCTTCACCCACAGAGAGGCGCAGTTACAAACGCACAGGGTGCACTGGCTAAAAGACTTCGCCAAACTGCACAAGTCGGCTGCGCAGGCCTTGGCCTCAGACCTGAGGGAGCTCACGATACAGAAGGAGATAGAGCGCAGGGAGGCGGCCTTCCGATTGCAGATGGTCCAGAACAGCCTCACTGAGATGCAGAAAGAGCGGAACTTGCTGAGGTGGAAGCTCTTCCAAACTGTAAGATCACAGACCGACCCCCGCCCATATCCCCTGACCCACCCCCTTTCCGCCCCCAGAACCTGTCTCAACTTTGCCCCTTTCTCTACAGGAACTAGCGTATTCCAGACAGCAGGAGCAAGCTATAGCTGCAGCCCGTGCAGCTGAGATCTACAGAGCAGGTGAGAAGGAAAAGGATGCGATCGCGTGGACCAGGGCTACTACTATTGCTGCTGCTGTTGCTGCTGGTGTTGCTGAAGGAGGAGAAGAGGAAACAGACGTGCAGGCAGGGGCTGTCTCCACAGAGGCCACACAGGAGCTGGATGGAGGCCTCCTGCATTTTCTGGGAATTGAGGGGCAGGAGGAGGGAGATTCCGGGTCAGTGGAAACAGCCACTTATCCTTTCTCTGGGATACAGGAGCCCCAGGCCACCTACTCACTGGAGCCCCTTCCTGTCCAGCTCCCTGCCTCATTCACATATTCATACTCATGCCCTTTGTCCTCCTTCTCAGGGGGACCCAATCCATCCCCACCGGCAGTACCAGCCACAGTACCAAACCCACCCCAGATGCCTCCCTCTTGGGGGGCCTGTGATACTAGCCTGCGGTCTGATGTAAGAGAACAGGGAATGGATCCTGAAGAAGTCCAAAGAGAGAAGAGAGACCCGGAACCCCAGCAGCAGAGAAGACCTCCAATATTTCGCAGGCCTAGAGACTGGGACTGCCCTTGGTGTAAAGCCGTGAATTTTTCAAGGAGGGAAATTTGCTTCCGCTGTGGGAAGGGAATCTGGCTTCAGAGCCCTCAGTGAATTCAGAAACGTGAAACAGAAAGGAAATATAACCCAATGGGAAATCCATTTTCAGAGGGAAGGGGGAGGGGGAGGGAAGGAGCTGGGTGTGGGTGGGGAAGAGGCTAGGTGTGGGTGGGGAGGGGGGAGGGGTGGGGTAAGGGGATAAGTGGGAGGATGGGGCAAAGGGGGTGGGAGGGGGGGAATGTGTGGAGAAGATACATGTTTTGATGACCTCCTTTGTATTCCAGAGCATTAGCATTCAACACTCCCAGAACTGCTGCCGCTTCTATATATTTGTGTGTGGGTGTCTACCTCACTCTAGTGTCTGGTGGATGTGAGCAGCCTTGTATAGGGCAGCCATAATGTTCATGTGTGCAATTTATAATAGTCTATTGCACACACGAACTTTATGGCCACCCTCTGTATAACACCGCACCCAGGCCTTAAATGACCGGAACAGGAGTAGATGTTTGGCCCATCCAGAGCCCAATGGATTTTCACACTAGAGAATCTGAACAGAGAAGCAGATTCTAGTCAGGATGGTGTGGGCAATGAAGCAATGAGTCACTTGGAGTTAGAGCTAGGGTCAAAGCCACAGACACTAATGCCATAGGTGAGCTGGCCTTGGCTGCAGGGAACAGAACTGGCTCTTTCCAGAAACAGTTATCTTTTACAAGACTTCAATATGAGGTTCCAGGGAGAAGACAGGTACAGAGGAGTTCATTCTGTAATTCCAGAAAGATTGAGAGAGGGGTAGTGCCCAACCACTTTTTACTTCCTGTGCTACCTGAAGATCCAGTTTACAGAGACCCCCTTTTCTCTAAGCTAAATTGAGTGGGTTTCTGTTCTGGGCAACCAGATTATTTCCAAGTCAGAAATCAGTATCAGAAGAGCAATTTCAAATGAAACATCATCAAAGGAAAATGTTGGAACTGGCTGGGGAGTTGCACCAGGGTATGGAGGGAAACAATCAAAACAGACCCAGCATTACCTCAGGTTCATTCTGACTCAAATCAACACAGCAGAGATTTGCCACCGCTAAGGAAATCCCTCAGAGCCACATACAGATAATACCAGCACTAGCTGCAGGCGCGGATTGCTGTGACTGCAGCCCTGTGACAGAATCCACCCCAGTTTCCAGTGGGCAGGACCTGGGACAATCAGAACTGAACAAGGAGCTCCCACCACTACCAGGGAGGTAAGTCACAAACTGACAGTGGCCAGAGAGTTTCCTGGTCTGGACCATGGGCCAAAGTGTGGTGTCACCTTGACACAGTCTGTCTCCCTACCTACCCCCATGATAAATGTGGGAGGGGAATCTGGCTCGGTGATTCAGAAATAGGAAATCCAATAGAGATATATCCTCTTGGGAAATCAGCTTCAAGAAGGAGGGGAGAAGATGGGGGAGGTAAGGGCTGGGTGACAGGTTGGTTAGCTTCTCTTCCTCTGATAACTGTAAGCTGTGCTAATGGAGTCTAAATGTATGGTTTAGCTCATAGGTGGAAGGATGGGGAGGAGTTACACCTGGACCAGACAGAGGCCCAACTGGAAGAGCCTTGGACATTGCCCAGGGCCTGTGGACCTAGAGACTGAGAAGCTGTCTTGGCCCTGGGACATTTCTCTAGCAACTGGTTGTCTCCTATTAGGGAGGGCATGGACAATCATCAGGACTGGAGGTCAGATCCCTAGCTTGATCTTTTCAGAAATATCTGGGCTTATTTATATCCCTCTAGGATGGAGTTTCCTAACCTCAGTATTCTTGACATTTGAAATCGGATAATTCTTTGTTTCAGGGCACTGTCCAGTGTATTGTAAGATATTTAGCAGAATCCCTAGCCTCTACCCATTCAATGTCAGGAGCACCCACTCTCACACACCCAGTTGTGATGACCAAAATGTTTCCAGATATTGCCACATGTCCACTAGAGGTCAAAATCATCCCTTGTGGGAACCAGAGAGGCAACTAGGTACTTAAGAACAGTCAGAACAGGGGAAGAATCAAAAGGAAAAAAGGTCAGGGAGTAAGGGCCGTCTAGGATAGGAACTTAAATGTGGCCATCAGATCTGGTGTTCACTTTTTTTTTTTTTTCATGAGCACTCTTTTTTTTTAATAATTTTATTAAATCATAATTGTGTACATTGGTGCAATCATAGGGCAGAATGTGCTTCATATACAATCAGAAACATTTTGATCATACTGTGAGAGATAGCCCTCATAGCATTTTCTTAATCACTATAT
>CAUYRH010030207.1:0-32577 GCA_963574655.1 Perodicticus potto | reverse complement strand
TCCAGAAGCCTCACACTGTCTCCCTGTGTCCCCAAGGGGAAGTTCCTGGGTAGATCCCACCTGCCAGAGATGCCTGAAGTCCTCTCTCCCCAGTCTCACCGTGCCCAGCCACAAGGAAGCTGTTACTCGGCTGCCATCTTGCTCCCGCTTTTTGCATTTTAAATGTCTTATAATCTATTTTGTTTATTACAGATTAATATGGGTGTATAAACAATTAGGTTACATTATTTGCATTTGTCAGGTGTCCTGTTGTAGTTGTGCCCCTTCCCAAAGTGGGGTGCCATGTACTCTTACATTGTACCCATTAAGTGGGAGCACACCAATCCCCTTCCCTCCACCCCTTCCTTCTACCCCCACTTGAATTTAATTATGTTTTTGTCTTGTGTGGATGTGAATTTGTACATTGGATTCACATTAGTACTGAGTACATTGGACACTTGCTTTTCCATTATTGCAAAACTTTACTAAAGAAAATGTTCTTCAGCTCCATCCAGTTAATACAAAAATATGAAGTCTCCATCTAAATAGTATTTATTCCATGATATATGTAACTATAGTTTATTAATCCATTCATGGGTTGATGGGTACTTGTGTTCATTCTACGTCTTGGCAATTATAAATTGAGCGCAATAAACATTCTAGTGCAAATGTCCTTATGATAAAATTATTTTTTTCTTGTGGGTAGATACCTAGTAATGGGATTCTGGGATGAAATGGAAGGTCTACTTTTAGCTCTTGAAGGATTTTCCATACTTCTTTCCAAAAAGGCAATCTATGTTAAATGTGTGTATCTATTATTATTTTACTTTTTTTTTTTTTTTCTGGTAGTGTGATTCCACCTGATTTGTTTTTCTCTCTTTCTTTTTTTTTTTTATTAAATCATTTGTACATAGATCATACATACATTTATGCCATTATGGGACTCAATGTTTTGATTATTTGTACAAATTAGAGTGCTTACATGCTACTAATCAACATAGCTTTCACTCATTTACCCAATTACAGCATTAAGACCTACCATTTGTTCCTGCAATTCCTTTTCTAGGTGTATATCCAAAGGACCAAAAATCACTTGACAATAAAGATATTTGCACCAGATTATTCATTGCAGCTCAATTCATAATTGTGAAGTCATGGAAGAAGCCTAAGTGCCCATCGACCCATGAATGGATTAATAAATTGTGGTATATGTATACCATGGAATACTATGCAGCATTAAAGAAAGATGGAGACTTTTTCTCTTTTGTGTTTACATGGATGGAGCTGAAAAATATTCTTCTTAGTAAAGTATCTCAGGAATGGAAAAAAATATATCCAATGTACTCAGTACTACTATGAAACTAATTTATAATCATCTTACTTTTCTCTGTCAGGAAATAATTTTCAACCCCATGAACAATTGAAGTCACTTTTTCAAGTTGAAGTAACTATATTAAAAACAATTTGAAAGCATATTTTATTTGTTCATTTATCAAAAAAATACCTTTGCAAATGATTACCCCAAGCAAGAAATACAAGGAAAGAAAGTGAAGATAGCCAACGACTGCTATCACTTTTTTCAAAGATGGAATATGCTTCCTTTTTTGAATTATTGTTATAATTAGCAATGATGAACAATCCTGTTATAAACTAACAAGTCAAAACATGCACAGTAATATTCTAAAATTTGTCTTCCCAAATGCATGATTCCCTCTAAAATGTTTCATAACCAAAGAAAGTAGTCACAAAGCACTTTACTGTTTTAATTGTCAAATAAAAATAAAATTACCAAGACACCAGACATCTAAGAATTGATATGCTTCTGTGGATTTCAAAAAAGCACCTTTTTTCTGTCTTATACATATGCATAATGTTATTTTAAAAAATCGTGCAATTAAATGTAACTAATAATTATTTACCTGGCAAGCAAAAAGATGGTGATGATGTCAATAGTGCCAGAGAGAAAACTGAAACAGTAGAATCTGCTAATAGCGAAGAGTAAAATGAAATAGGGTCCTCTCTAATTAAGGCAATTTTAAGACATGAATGATGTAGCTATCATGAATTATTAAAGATGGTCCCAGTAATTTAACTAAAAATAATCCTCTTACTATATTCCCAAAAGCCAAGAGTTCTAGTAATTTAAAGGTTTGAAATCTTTACTTCTAAGTGAAGCAAAATTAAATTATCTTTTAAAAGACCAAACGTCGAACCATAAACTCCTTTTTTATCCCTAAAGTTTCCCTTGTTTAGTTTTTAAATTGGGAATATTTGTAACAAATTTGGAAACCATTCATGTGATTAAAAGGAGTATTTTAGGTAAGGAATTAAATAGGAATCCCAACAAGTCTTTATTTTCCTCATTTGACGTCTTTCTCCTTCTGATGAAGTGAGCCAATTCATCAAGCAATTTCTAGAATGGCTCTGAAGATGAAAATCCAAAAGGAGGAGGAAAAATGTCAGTTTAAAGGAAAACTGCTCCTGCTCTTTATAAATCACCTTACAAGTGGATGATCAAATCTTTCTTAGTTCAGTGTAGACAGCCAAAATACAAGTATCACACAACTTCTGTTCTGCAACAGAGTCAGTTCTCTTTTTTTCCTTCTTGTTTTGTTGTTGTTTTAATGGCAACTGGGTTCAGCTTACTTCTAGACAAGGTGTTCAGTAGGTTTAGAAACTGATTTCTGCTAATGAGGCCAAAGAGCTAAGTAGCCAATGATAGAGCAATGCTTCGAGGACAACCTGAGATCCTGAATATCGAAAGCTTTATGAACAGGTAGGTACAATACCAATGTAAAGTGTTTTTATTATAAATTTAAGATTTAAAAGATGGTGAGGAAAGGTTGGGAGTCAAGAGGGAACCAAATCCATGCCACACAAGCTAGTGAATATGCATAATTTGAACTTTATCTCCCTAGGAGGCTGCAAAGTTTTAGTGAGCTGAGAAACATGTTACACTCCCCCTGCAGTGATCTAGAGTGCGCTGCAGTGATAACCAATCCGTGGCCCCGGGCCGTTCAGAGCTCTCAGAGCATCCTGCTTAGGAGACTCTTGAGACATATGTAAAGAAAAAGGTAATTGTCACTAAAACTGTATTGATGCTATGACTGGAATTTTGGCAACATCTGACCCTTTGGAGAACTGAGAAATATTATGATGTGGGGAAGCACATCCTGGCAATTTAACAAACTAGCATGATGAGCAAAAGGAAAGTGAATCCAGCCTCAGTTTTATAAAGAAAACGTGATCGTGGTCCCCTTTTTCTTTAACATTGCCTTTTCTCATTTGGGCATTTTGCCTTTGATCAGATTCGCCACTGCTGACATGGGAGGCACTTACTAAATTCTGGCAGAAGAAAATTGATCAAGCACACAAATGCTCTTTATCCTGACCAGGTGCTATTTAATGTGTTTACTTAAGAGTCAGACAATTTCCTTAAGGAAATCATGCACATTCCACACTAATCCTGGTTCTAGCTCAAGTGAGGCCTGGGTGATGTGGTCCAGACTTGCAGAGGGAAAAGCCTCTGTAGTGGTGGCCCTGTGTAAATACGATGCAGCACCAGCCTCTGGTAGTCGGATCCCAAGGCACCAAAAGCAGCAGCTTCCAAACAAGTCGAGCAGGGGCTGGTTGAGATGTTATTCTCCACTACCGCTCTGCAATTCCCATTGTGCCATCTGCACCCCCACCTAAACACTTGAGGGAAGAATCAGAACTACACTTCAATAAAAGTGCTTGAGATCCGAGCACATTTGTCTTAAAAACTTTCAAGTGATTGGGTGGCGCCTGTGGCTCAAAGGAGTAGGGCGCCAGCCTCATATACCAAAGGTGGAGGGTTCAAACCCACCCCAGGAAAAAAAAAAGTTTCAAGTGATTAATATTAAAAAGTAAAAAAAAATCTACTTTTAAAGAAAACCATTTTCAGGGGAATTTTCAAATGGTTTCTCACTTTCATCCATTACATTCACTGGTTCAACAATGTCTCAAGACAATATAATCCATGAATTATAATTAGAAATGTATATTATCTAGGTAACCAAAACTTTTAATAATGATAGAGTATTTTTTTCTGATTAAAAACAGCACAGACATGCAAAGGATATTTTCCTCTACATTTTTTTATGACTTACATTGTATAATATTCAGGCACGTACAGAAAAATGAAGACAATTGATTCATATAGTTTAAAGCATTAAAAATGAGTAGTTCTTTAAGTCTTTAATAATAAAAGCAGACCAAAGAAATCAATTGTTTGTTAGCTCTGAAAGGCAATATGATTTCAAGATTGAAAGAATGATAAGGTATAGAAAATGTAATCTGTAAACTAAAAAAGAAAAAATTGGTACAAGTTATTAAATATTTGTTGAGCTCCAAAAATATGGTAGGTATTGTAAAGTATTTAATGTGGTTGCTGCCCCATTTTTAAAACTACTTTAGTTTTTTTGTTAACAGATTTGGCTAGCTCCCGAAGCTTTGAAAAAGAATTTAAAGCCCGTAAGTTTCACAAATCCTAAGCAAGAAGCGTATATTACTTCTTCAAAGCATATTGATATATTTTTTTAACCACGGAATTTAGCTTTCATGTGATAAAACTTTTAGTGATTTTCTTACCATGTCTTGTTAAGCCTTAAGTTCCTCATTTACATATTTGATGTCTCTCAGGAGACAGCAAGCTTCAAGTTAATTATCTATGTAGCTGTAAGAACTCTTGTTTCCTGGTTAAGAACTCTTCAAAAGAAAACTAATAGTTATTAAATGTTACACTGAGTCACCAAAAGTAATCAGGATACACAATGAGAGGCACTAAATAGACACTTAAATTTAATAAAAAGCTCAACTTTTTGGAAGATAAATGAAATAGAAATCAATTAAATCTCTTACAGTAATTTTCAGGGAAAACAGCCAGCAGAAACCAAAGAGCTAAAATCTCTGCTCTAGAAAGTGATTAGGCACTGCTGGAAGCTTAAAGAAATTATTGTAAAATTCTGGAAATAGACCCAGTGAATGCAGTTTTGTAATAGAGTTGTGACTAAAGAAATGCCATATCAAGAAAAATACGACATCTTTTCCACTGAAATGTGTTAAGCATGCAGGTTTATGCGTGCGTGTGTGTGTATTTATATACAGTATATAACATATAACATGTAACTCATAGGATACGTGTATAATTTACACATAGTATACATGCATACTATGTACCATTTGCAAATAAATATATATATTATTTTATATAATGAGAAAGATAATATATGTGGAGAGAAATTATAATCATCAAATCTGAAAGTCTATTAAAGATTAGCTTCTTATCAAACAGAAAAAAGAAGGGCAACCATAAGATAGACTTGAGTTGCAGTTGGGAAATTGGAACCACAGCTATCAGGTGAGTTAATTAATCTGGGTATCGTTCAGTAAATGAAAGTGTGCCATCTATTTCACAAGGGCCCATTGTGTCTTGCATGTGAAACAAATTTACCCTGTTTGATTAAGGATTACTGATTGCCTCCAATTTATTATATGTATCCTATAATTAAGTCACAATGAGTTCAAATGAAATGGGGATGGTCTCCTCCACAAAGAAGACAACAAGCTCATTCTAGGAAGACCTTGGGGGTCATTCAAGAAGCAATTAAATGTTCTCTAGGGTACATTCAAAGGAAAAGAGTTTGATGGGCTGAACAGTCTCTTCTTATATTCATCCCTCTCATATAGAGACAAATGAAAGCATGTCATAAACTAAGTCAAGGCACTAATAGCAAGGAAAACAATGCTGTTTGCCCTTGTATACTAGGGGAAATGTCATGGAGAAAATAATCTATACTACACAGAAGGTATAAAGGAGCATGAGCCAAAGTGATAAGCTATGTCAAAATCTGTTTAAAGAGAGGATGGTCTGAAAAAGTCAATAGGCCCTGGAAAGAATGTGTATGACCTTTGAGAATTTTACTTTTCTTTTCTGTGTACAAATAGCAAATATTTAGCATAAATGCTATTTGGTAATTGAAACAAAAAGAGTTCAGATCAGCAACCATAATGTACCCGCAGATACATGCCTCCATACTTTTATGAATACTCTTTTAAGTGGTCAAGAAGAAAAAGTGTACTGGACTTATTAAAAATGGCAAAGAAGATTTTCTAATAACATTATTGTCATAGGGGGAAGAGACTGAACTCAACTCCATTTAAAAATGTGGAAGAGTTCTTAAGCACTTGGGCAAATGAAGGAGGAAGTGCTGGAGGAGAGAGCTGTGAATCCCATGAGGTCATCTGTGTTTGCTAATTGGCCCGTATGGAACTTGGCCTCCAACCTTTCCAGAGAGTGAGAGACTATTTTTTGTGGTGGTTGTCTTTCTTTGAGAAGATTTACACTTGAAAAAGGTAGAGAAAGAATTGAAAATTGTGATTTTTGTTGTTATTAATGTTCAAAGTGAATACTCCAAGAAAAGAGAAGTCAGGAAGAAACCTTTCCAAAGTTTAGTCAAGTTTTAATAGTGTCAGTACACTATTTTGAAATTTGTGGGCCACACACAGAAATGTGAACACCCCTGCCTGAACTATCCCCTTAATAAATGTATTTCTTTGGGAAACATGGTCTGAAATATGTTAGCACACAAGAAGTTATTATGAAAGTTTTTATGACTGAAGTAACTAAAATACAGTAATTAGATTAGTTTTACGATTAAAAGCTGTTAATTTCATTTACATGTAAATCAACATGTGAAAATCTTATCAACTAACATGTAACCCAAAAATAACTCAGGAGGACTTCTCTGATTTCACCATAGTCTCAGAATGAGCACATTTGTACATAGGAGCCACACGTTACTTTTGGGAAAAGTAAATTTCAAAAGGAATCAGAAGAGTCCAGCCTAAGTCCGATCCATACAAGTCATTTGTTCCATAAGCTGGGGAACGTTATTTACCCTCTCTATGATTGATTTTCCACATCTTTAAAGAGGGACAGAACCTGCCCTGCCTCATTTGCTGCAGATGAGAAAATGGTAGAAAAACATGCAAAATGTATAGTTAGAGATGACAACAGAAAGAAAAGCACTGTTCAGATTAGAGTGAACCTAACAGCTATATTTATGTAGGTCCTGGAGGCAGATCTAGGGTGGTAGCTACCGAAGTTTAAATAGTTTGGAGGCTCTTAGTAACATAAAGGATACAAGATTCTAAGACTAGGGCATTTGCAAAGCCTTATGGAAATATAGAACCCTAAATCTAAAGCTTCCATAGCTCAGCACTACATTGCCTTTGAGGAGGCTTTTTAAACACCAGCATGGACCTACAATGGTAACCTGATCTAGAGTAGCTAATGAGGGGATGAGGAGGCCGGACAGATTGGAGAGACAGAAAGGGCATAGAATCAGTAGGATTCCACACTGAATTGTGTCAAGGTAGAAAGAAGAAGAGTCTTCTGAAAGAGTGGATTCAGACATGCAGGTGACAGGATCAGCTTCAGGCAAGAGGGAATGCCTCTTCTTTTATAGCAAGAGCGAAGAAGGACAGATTGCGTGTGCAAGCACAGGCTCAGATACTCTTGGCAAGTTGAAGGGTTCCCACATCCACGGGTGAATCTGTTATGAAAGGAATTACAGTGTGAGAAGGCGCTGTGTTTCTGGAAAGAGGAGGAAGGTAGAAATGTCAGCACTGCCCAGAAGACAAAGAAGGTGAGGGTTCAGAAATGTTTTTTGGAATGAATAATCACAGCTTTGTAAAAGAGCAAATTCCCATGGTGGTAAGAATGAAAGGGTGAGAGTGTGGTTGGGTAGTGAATAAAGCATAGAGTTAGGCATAGGTAGGCAACTCTTTGGAGAATTGTGCTGGTGAGGGAAGGAGGAGTGATGGAACCATAGTTAGAGAAAAGCAGGGGGCTGAGGAAGACATTCGGAGAAAGAAGGCCGGATGATAACTAGATGAGGAGGTTGAATGAAGACACGTAAAGGCTAAGGACCTTAATGGAAGCACTGCATAAAAGCACAGGACTCAAAACGTGAGAACAGTAGGATGAATAATCCTCAAATCAGGCTTTTCTGATGCAACAGAAGATGAAGAGGAAATGATGGTTGTTCATTTCCAGTTCATTTCCAAATTAAGCTAGTGAGGGAGGGAAAAGTAGAGGGTTGCTATGTTTTTTGTTTGTTCTGTTTTTTCTCTTCTGTCTGTGACTCTAAAAGCAAACCAAGATGGCTGCTGCAAAGGAGAGTATGGAGTGGGAGTGGGAGGAGCGAAAGTCAGAGGCTAAGAGAGGAGATTTGAACTGGGCACCACGTGAAGCTGAGGGGGAGCTAAATGAGGACAACCAAAGGACTGCCAGCCGGCGCTGATGACTGACTGAAGTTAGAGACCATGAATTTATGGAGTCAGCACTCCACGCCGTTGTAAGTCTGTATGTGTTTCCAACAACTCAGTTGATGTGTAAAGGAAGCAGGCAGCTGGATGGATCCAGGGTGGACATTTCACCTGGGGGGGAGGCCAAAGGACAATGGCTTACAGTTCCCAGGTAGACACCACATGGCTAGTGATGGACTCTCGCATTCTGTCAGAATAAAGGGGAAAGGAACAGTGAGTGTGAGCTGATTCAGGAGAAAGAAGTAGAAAGTAAAAAGATGGGATATGCCTGAGAGAGTAAAGATCAAGAAGGGAGTTAGTAATTTGATGAAGAATTAGAAATACAGTCATTGTCATAGAAGAGAAGCTTCAGTGTATTAGTTCAGAGTAACTCCAATGTCCAGATTGTGGTCACAAAGGTACCCAAAATAAAACTAAGTATAAGGGTCACTGGAAAAAAACAATACAGAAATGTTCTAAAATGTTGCATGGAAACACAGATGTGAAACCTTAAATCATTCTGGATGGTGGACAGAGACGTATTGGAAAATAAATAGTAAGTCAGGTCTAAACACCTCACGTAGTTTATAAGTTACTTATAACTTATAGAAAACAAAGAGCCCCAAAGGAATGGAGGTTTTGATTTGTCTGGGGATGAAAATGATCTGAAAGAGACACGGGCAAGTGAGCAGGACACTTACCCCAGTCTTTGGCATTCGGGGTGTGAGCTAACGCATAATCCCCCTCCAGGGAGCAGCCGTGAGACTTCTACACGTGGGGACTCTTACGTCTCTAGGAAGATCAGAAGCTAAGGAAACATTCCATGCAGGATTTGGGGATGTACGAGCAATAAGATTCAGATGCCACAGTGAAATTTCAGGAGGAATGTTCAGTAGAAGGAGGGGCTCGGCAAGGTGAAGCCCAGAACCCTATTGGGATGAAGAGGCTGGGGTTTCAATTTGAGGATCCAGTGATACTAGGGTTGCCAGGGACAGTGAGTTTATTTATCCCCTAAAATTTTCTGATAAAAATCTCCTTAAATGGTCAGAGAATGGACTAATCCTAAAGGCATTCAGATCATTTCCAGGACAAGGGAAAGTGGAAAGCAGGGAGTCAGAAGAATAAATTGGAAAAGATGACAGGGAATCAAAAACAAATTTCATGAGTTTACAGTTTTCTTTAAGGGGGATGCTTGGTTAATAGTCTTTGTTAATTGTGGCAGGGGCTCAAATAATAAACAGAATTTCTTCAATTTGCGTGTGTTTTTTACATAGATTAGTTTTGAAACAGATGACAAGAAATAGCCGCTCATTTGACCTCATCATCCAAGCTTTTGTTTTCATCAACATCCTCTCACTGTCCGAAACCTTTTTACCCAAAATCATCCATTCAAGGCACCTGGTTCTGCCTCCTATTCCCAGAACACTTTATTCGTTTTTATACCTCTCTGTTTCTGGTCTAGAACATTCACCATTCTCTGTTTCCCAAGCCCTGCCTTCCTTCAGGGTGAGACTCTAGCACCTGGTCATCCATAGCACTTCTCTGAGGACCAGCGCTCACAGATTTTATTTTAACTTCTATAAATGTAAATGATCTACAGTGATGATCCCTTGCCTTATTATTACACCTTCAATATGCATGCCTTGCCTTTCCAGACTGTCAACCCCTCAAGGGCAGGAGCCCTACCCAATGCCCATTTTTATTCACTGTTCACACCATGGTGCGCTCTCATAGATGGGTTGCAATAAAATGACTATGTTGTGGGAGACAGTGAACGTGCACTAGGCTGGAAAGAAAGCCTTAATGAAAACAGTGCCTCTCTGGGAAAGGTTTTCTATTTCATAACAACTGGTAAACTATTTAGGAACAGAATGACATTTTTATATCCCTTAAAATTATACTTTCATATAAAGGCTATAACCCAATTATAGCACGAGAATATGGGGAAAGGGGCAAGCGAGGGGATGGGAGTGGGGAGGATGGGTGGAGGGAGGGTAATTGGTGGGACCACACCTACTGTGCATCTTAGAAGGTTACAGGTGAAACTTAATAAATGCAGATTATAAACGTCTTAACACAATAACTAAGAAAATGCTGTGAAGGCTATGTTAACCAGTTTGATGAAAATATTTCAGATTGCATATGAAACCAGCACATTGCACCCCATGATTGCATTAATGTACACAGCTATGATTTAAAAAATAGAAAAAATAAAAAATTATACAAGTCAGTTATAGAACCAGCCCCAGCAGGACAGGGTTTATTTTAAAATGTATATTTAAACATAAGAATAGTTATAAGAAATTCTGAAATTTGAGTTTTGGAAAAGTCTTGCTACCAGTAACCTAATTGAGAAAATATCCAAGTTAAGTATTGAAAGATTACTTTGAGTGATATCATTAATATTTACTAAGTTAATGAAATCTGAAGAATCAATCCTAATAACTGGATAAAAGTTGCTTTTCATCCCATGATGCCCTTTGAACAGCTGCCTCACATCTGAGCACACATCTGTGCTTACAAAGGGGAAAAAAAAAATAAAAGGGAGGATGAGTAGAGAGGCCCCCTGCCGGAGCCAGTCTGGACACGAGAGCTCTGTGCTGAGTGGCGGCTGCAGAGCTGCTTCCTCGCAGCTGGAAAATGACTGTAGATTAAGGGGGTGATCACACAGCTGGCTCAGGAGGTTGCTGTGTCAGGCCCTCTAGTCCTCTCCCTGGGCTCTGCTTACTGAGCTCTGGCTATATTGAGAATGGCAGGTGCATGAAAGAATCCAACTCCCCAGAAGACAATGGTCAAATCAATTGTGAAAGTTTCCCATATATGTATCAATTCTCTGAGCTTTCCTTCAGGGCACAGTCTAATACTCCCACTAAACGCTCTTCCAAGACCTCGCTTTTAAGGTCAGAGGCAGGATCAAAAAATAAATAAAATACACAATGAAGATCCTAGAAGTTTAGCAGTGAGTTAACATCTAAAATTGGGAAATAGGTTGTTTCCTCTGGGGCTGTATCCTCTGAGTTTTTTGACACAAATTTCAGGCAATAGAAAATACATGGAGACTAATAAGAGCTTAATTTATAAATTAGGTTAATTTCTAGGCTAAAAGAAACAACAAATGCACACAAAACTTGAAATGGAGAGCAAAAAATATGCTCACAGTTTTCATGAAGTCACAGCTTTTATGCTGCACCAACCCTAAAATGTTTAGTTGTTATTATTTGAAAGGCACAAAATGAAAGAAGGCCAGAAAGGATTGGACAATGTTTAAAAACAAAAATCCAATTCACACAACAGGGAATCCACTTAAAGTCCTGCTACCTAATGGGATTTCTATTATCCAAGCAAATACAAACATTTTCCTCTCTGCTCTGAGGCTACCTGTTTGAATGCCCTAAATATCATCCTCTGGGCTGCTGGCACAGAATCAAATTAAGAATTATGAACACTCGTAATAGTTTTTCTTTCCTGTTTAAAGAAAGGGCAAATATTACAAAAAATTCTCTCACACGTTAGTTTTTTTATTAATTCAAATTTAAGTTAAACATGAAATAAGTGGTTTATTCCCAAGACATGCTTTCTACCCAAATGCTGGACTTGCCTAACCACATCATGGAGGTGTTCAGACCACCTACTCCGAGGAAAGAGTGTAGCAGTCTCTGAAGTTCAATGGCAGGTTTTATATGAAGAAATTAGTGGAGAAAAATGTAAAGCTAATAAAAGCAATTGTCGGTGAACATCTTTGTGACTTAGGAATGTAGAAAAATTCCTTAACCAATATCCAAAAAGGTTAGTATGTAAAAACTAAATAAGAGCTTAGGATTTCTGTTTATTGAAGTTACCACAGACTGATGATTGACAAAACAAGAAGGTTGAAGACTTTATAAAAACAAAAACTAATTAGGGGTTAATTTTTGTACTTTAAAAGCAACTATTAGAAACCATCAAGAAACAGATCAGAAACCTGCTCTGAAGAAAAAAAAAAAACAGATCAGAAACCTGATCTGAAGAAAAAAAAAAAAGAAACAAAAAATTATGGATGGCAACACAAATAGCTAAGAAATATTGAAGAGATACTGAACATAATTACTAGAAAAATGCAAAATACCACTTTACATCCATCAGATTCCCCAAAATTAGAAATTTAGATAATATCAAGAGTTAGCCAAAAATGTAGAAATAAATCTATACAGTCCTTCTGGACAACAGTCTTGCAATATTTAGTAAAATTTGGAGTGTTGTAATCAGTGACTCGGCAACCCATCTCCAAAGTATAATACATAATCATTCAGATAATTGCTTAAATTAACATAAATAATATACAATGAATACATATTGTAAAATGTCATGCCTTGCTTAGAAGCAATGAATGAGAAATACAAATAGTAAACATAGATAGATCTTACAAATATAATATTAAGCAAAAGAAAGAAAAATGTGAAATCTAAAATACCATACCATTTATGCAAGTTAAAAATACCTAAATACATAAAATACAGTGTATAAAAGAGAAAAAGTGAATTCCATGGGAACAAGTAAGTTGCTTTAAAAGATTCCAGGATTGAATTTTAAATTATAATTAAGCTTAAGCTCATATTTAATCTTAAAACAATACAGTAACTATTATATTGACTAACATTCCCCACTGCACAGTTTACCCTGAGTGTAGAGGGTAAACTTCATTAGATCACAAAGTGCATTCTACTTCAAGGGATGAGCCACAAGAATTACTGGGCTCTCACCTCTCTCAATTCTGCTATAGAAAACCAACAGAGGTAATTTCAGACAGGGGCAGGATGCTAAGGGTTGGACAGTTTTTACCTCCACTTCCTGCCAAAATTTATCATTGTGAAAATCTTTGGATAGAGTTAATAGAACTTACTAAATACTAGTGTATAAAATGCAGGCCATATCACTGTATCAAAAATACCTCTGTAATAGAAAAGCTTTTCACATCCAATGGCTAATTACATAAACAAAATTTTATTAAAATGTATTACATTTTTAGTAAAATAAGCCAGCAGTCTATATTGCAAATAGCCAGGGCATGCAACAGGAAGTAGAAATGCAATGCAAAAAAAATTAAACACGTCAGTGTTATGAGAAAACACAGAGAAGTATTTAAATAAATGCAGTATAGTCCTGTAGTGCATTTGATGTTGACTCCAATGCAGTAAACTTCTTCTACAAATCCATCCACCACATATTAAGCTACTTTTGTGATTCTGTCCCATACTTTATGTACAAAAATTCCAAAGAGGTATTTGAGTTTAAGAAAGAAATCTGAAGCCACCTTCAAATCCATTCATATAAAGTGAGGTAAAAGTTGCTATACATTTGGAAAATAAGAAGTACAATAAAATTTAATAAGAAAGTTCCCTTGAACATTGGTGCTTAAGATAAATTAAATTAAATTTTTAATTATAAGAGGAAGAATGGTAGAAGAATTTGTCATTATAGATTCTAAGGAGGATTCAAGATATTCTAACCGTCGATACCACTGCTTCCTGATATTGTCGATTTCACTCCAGAAGGTGAAAGTCTCATTTTATTAATGAAGATGCACCGCCAGCTCTATTCTTGCACTCACTTGACTTGACCAGTATCATAAGGGATTTCTCCCTAAAGGAAGATAGAGAAAAAAAGAAAATAAAAGAGACAAGGTTTGTCTATGGTAATAACTGAGAAAAAAAATTCAAAGAAAAAAAAATGGAGAGAGAGAAAGTGCTTAAGAAGAAGTGGAATATAGAATTTGAGAAAACAGACCCCTTAGTCAAAGGGCCCCGAGTCAAACTGGACCTCCCTCCCTTCCTTACTGGTGGTTAGAACTTGGGCAAGTTATCTAACCCTTAGTGCTTGGTCTTACTGTTTCCAGATGATGGGAATCGGGGGAGAAGAGAGACTTTTCTTCCTTGTTCTTTTCCATACTTGTTGTTGTTGTTGTTTCTTGCATTGGTCACAGGTCAACAACATACCATAAAATAAATTTATTTCCTTAAATAAGTAAGAATAAACAAAAAGAATTAGCAATAAGCAAGTATAGCTTAATTTATTATAAAATATAATAGAACTTCTATAAGTTGGCCACCCAAGGGACTGTAACAAAGTGGTCAACATATGAAGACGGTCATCTTCAGAAAATAGGCCTACTGTATTGACAGATACTTGTGGTACATGTCCAGTCTATGAAAATTAGGTCAACCCAAGGAGGCGGTCAACGTAGGGAGGTGGCCAACTATGGAGTTTCTACTATAGCTGATGAGAATATAGAATTGACCTGGAGGAGAGGTCTTTTGGAAACTCAATTGTACTTAGTGTGGTTCTTTTGCTGGTCACAATTTTTGCATGGGAAATGAAAAAAATGATTAAGCAGTTTGTGCACTATGCAAAGACTTTTGGCCAAGGCAGCAGGAGAGGTGAATCTAGACTGGATTCCTCTGGTCAAATTGCACATATCCCTTGAAGAAGCTCCATTTTCTTGTTCACTCAGTGGCATCACTGAGTGCCATAGAGAGAGAGAACAGAGGTCCTGTTTCCCACCTGAAATCCAAAAGGGAGATTTTTAAAATCCTCTTTTTCCTAAAGAGCTAATAACTACTTAGATAAAAACTTCCTTTGTGAAAGAGCAGCATTTAAGCTGAGGATGTGAACAGACTTCATCTCTACTGTAGTTACTTGAAAAACCAGCATAAGTTTGCCTAGGCCAGTGGATGCCTGGACACCTCCACCTCAGTTCCACTGCTGTTGCCAGGTTATTGAACTTCAGCTCTTGCTGTGCAAGCAGGGACGGCAATCTGTCCACCCACCGGGAATTGCCACTGACAGTGAGCTAACGTAAAGCCAGATTCCTCCTCTCTGCATCCTCGCTGCCAGCAGTGACTCCCAACAGTTTTATTAGGAATGATTTTGTTTGACAGGAGATACAATTTGTCAAGTGATTGTATAACTTTCTCCTTTCAGTATTGTAAATACCTGATGGACTTTGGTTTGACGAAAACTCTGAGTCCAACCTCCTCATTAGCAGAACAAAGACCAAGCTCAGCAGTCTTTTCAAATAAGGTACAATTAAAAAATGAAGTTTTATTTCTTCCCATAAAGATGTAGGACTGTGTATTTGTATATTTTCATAATTAGTTATTTCTACAAATAAGTAATGCAGGTACTTATTTTAAAAAGAATATTTACTCGATCCAAATATGCCATTCCCTCTCAGAGTGTTATATTTTCTGATTTTTTTTTTCTTTCTCATGAAAGATTCTGGGAATAAAGGACTTATTTTGCACTAGTTCTTCTCAGGTATTGTCATATACTAAAACACACTACAGGTGATTAGATAATGCATTGGATAACACAATGGATACAAGCAGCTTACTTCTTTCTTGAGACCCAGATAAACGTATATATATGATAGTCTGGTGACTTGATTGATTTAAACAAGCAAGTTAATTCATTTTCATAAGCCTCAGTTTCCTTTTCTTTAAAATGAAAGACATAAACCCCAGGACCTGTCAAATACCTTGAAACAGGCCTTGGCACAGGTTGTATTAATATCTGTTTTTCCCCTAGAGGAAAATCCCTGGCCAGGCACAGCAGTGGCTACAAAGGATTGTGGCAGAAGTGGAAACAGTGGCGGAACCAAAAATTGTTTTCAATCCTCACTAATTTGGAGAACAGGTCATTCAGTAAATTGATTTTTAGCAAATTAGCTTTAGGCAAATTGGTCATTTGGCAAATTGGCTCTCAGCAAAAGAGTTGTCAGCTAATTGGCTTTCTGTGAATTATTTTATGTAAATTGGTCTGTTTCCTTTCTAAAGTAATGTGTGAAATTAGTGGACATTTCTTCTCACAAAAGGAATAATCAGTGGCCTCGAAAAGGTTGAGATTTAATAAAAATAATGCATGTCAATAGAGACAGCTGGAAGTACTCAACCTATCTGTTTCCTTTGATTATCAGCACCAAATTTTGAGAAGAAAGTTCTCTTCCCTATGCCAGAATGTTCAACCTTAATGGAAAATTATACCACCTGGAGATAGATCCCTTTCCCACAGGTAAAGTAGTGTGAGCTCTAAAACATAGGTGAGCTGGGTCATAGCATGACTATTCTCTATTTTTAGGTCACTTGTTACTCAATTTGGTCACCAAATGAATCCTGTTTCTATCCATAGCAATTATTCAGATGGTCCAAAGAAATTATTTTATCCATGTCTCCCATTGGAAATAGCTAGGCCGTGTCTACTTTTATCAACTTGTTCTGCTCCTTTTATGCTACCAAACTGGCTATTTAAAGCAATTAATCAGTTTCTGAGGTTAAAGCATGTAGGGAAGATTAAGGAGATAAAATCAATTTTCATGTAAACAAATGTTTGGTTTCTATTGTAGTGAACTTTGGTTTTGTTTTCTAAGAAGTTATAGGGGTTTTTTTTTTGTTTGTTTGTTTTTGTTTTTTATGAACTAGCAACATTTCTATTTTTCTGGTCCCAGATTCTCTTCCATGTAAGGGAACTGGCCCAGTGGTGATCATTTCAAGGCATAAGCCCCTGTATGACATAAGCAACCCAAACAATCCTGTTCTAGAATAATTAAATGAATGCTAAGGCAAATAAACTATTTTTCAGCATATAAAGAGTACAACCAAGCAGAGAGCTGCTGAGATGGGAGACCAACACTGCAAAGTTAGACCAGCCAGTAATTAATCCCTGGTTCCCTGCATTATGAAGTATTCTTTAAAAGAGCAACTACCTCAGCATCCTTCCCAGCTGTATAAAATGATCAAGTCCCTTTTTCTTAATATGATTAAGTTGGATGACTACAAACTGCTGTCAAAAGAGGCCTAATTAATATATACTATTTCTATGTAAGGGACCAGAGCTCACCTTGCTCCCACACAAAGCTAATAGAAACCTGATCACAGCAAAACCTCCGTTTTTCATGGGACAAAGACAGGAGGAAGCACCCTCATTAGAGGATAAAACCTGAGAAAAAGGGAGAGAGTTGGTACAACATGTCAAGTCCCATGGTCTGAAGGGGAAAAGACATGACTATGTTGCATTGCTATATGAATACTTGTCTAGATTTTTAGCCATCAGTCTTGATGAAGTTTGAAACACACACACCCCACTAGGGCTAGACCCATCTCCTTTCTGCCAGCAGATAGCAAGATATACATGTATCTCACTGAGGTAGAGAAATGAGGAGATTTCCCACATGAGTTAAAAATACAAAACATGCACCTTTGTCTACATATGTGTACCTTTATACAATTACAGAAAGTAGTGTAAATTTTTTTTTTTCTTTTGAGACAAAGATCTCACTCTGTCACCCTGGGTAGAGTATTGTGGCATCATAGCTTACAGCAAACCTCAAACTCTTGGGCTCAAGTGATCTTGCCTCAGCCTTCTGGATAGCTAGAACTACAGTACCCATCACAATGCCCAGCTACTTTTTCTATTTTTAGTAGAGATGGGGTCTCGCTTTTGCCCAGACCTCCAATTCTTGAGCTCAGGCCATCCACCCACCCCTGCCTCCCAGAGAGCTAGATTACAGGTATGAGCCACTGAGCTCACTGAAGTTAAATTGTTAAATGACTCTTCTGAGGACGGGGCAAGCCAAGGGCTTGCATCTAAGGGAAGGGGCAGTCTCGCTCAAGAGGTCGGTGCATCAATCAATCACTGAGAGAAGAGATGAATCCTCAGACAAGAAATGTGAGAGCAAAATGAGGCAACTCTATTTCTGCCTCTAGATCTTCTTATTGACTCAGAGTGCCAGATGTTTGTAAAAGTGTTTCCATGGGACAGTGGTCAAATATATCTTTGACCAGATGGAGAAGAGTTGTGGTCTTCTTGTAGTAAAATACAAGTTGAAATTATGTTCTGCCCTAGAAGTCAAATAGTCTGGTTCATACCACTTTTCTAAATTGATTTTCATTTTGTTATCTTTTAATAAGAGCCTGTCTGACTGCGTGATTTCAACTGCACTGAAGGTCATAAGGGTAAAGACTTCATGTCCACAGCTGGATCTAAATGGAATAGCCAGATCAACACTACAGCTACTTTTCAGGACAAAATTAGGACCAAAGTTAGAGTTACAAGTACAGTAAGGGTAAATATGGAAAAATTTCCCAAAGAGAGAGCATAAACTCTACCACTCCTTTTCAATAACCAACTCTACTTCTTTAAACCAACCTTGGAAAGTAAGTCTTCACATAAAAAAAAAAAAAAAAAACAAGTGTATTCTGGAGATACAATACCAGGCAAGTTTACATTTATAGAAAGCTTCCTAAGCAGAAAAATAGAACACTATAATTCAATATATTTCCAGTTTATTTGGACATATTAAGTATTATAATTTAAGAAACAACTCCACTACTGTATGTTAGTCTATAAAGAACCAAGGAAAATAACAGCTAAAATTTTGTTTAAAACATCATGATTATTTTAAATATTATAAAATAACAAATAAAAAGCTTTCTAATGAGTTCATTATGTTTGGGGATATGTAAAATGTTATTTTTCAATTATATGATTAGAATAAAAAGTCAAGTTTCAATGCAGTTACTCCATTATTATAAACAAGAGTTAGAGTTACCATTGGGTTTGACTGAGGTCTCTTCAAAACATAATCTTCTAATGCATTACAAATTACTGTAAATTCCTCTATAATTAATACTTGAGTATGCAAAATTGTATGCATTCATTATATTTGAGGAAATTATGGTATATTATGTATAAATTTTCCCTTTCTGTTACTGTTTTTGAAAGGGAAGAAAAAGCAGCTAAATTCTTGCTACCCTGGTTTTTTAACTCTACCTGCTATGCAAACATGCACAGATATTTTTTAAAAACTGAAATGAAAACTAAATAGGCATTTTCTGGTCTAATGAGCTATTTCCATCAAAATAAATTCCCCAAATGGAAGTATTGCCTGGCTCATGCTAAGCATAACAATAATGCTTTATGTATTTTCAGAGGCCCTGCACTATCCCAGTAATATATGGACTTTGAGAGCCAAGCATACAGCTGCAACAAACGTCCTAACAACTGTATTCTTCTCTTTTAATCAGAGCAGCACCCTGGAGCCCTTAAAACAAGCGACATGAATAAAGACCTAAAGGGAAAGAGAAGTTCAGCCACAATTGAGCCTCCCACTGCTGGAAATAACAGGCTCTTTCAGTAGGTTGGGTTTTATCATCTGTTCTATAATGTCTCAAGTTGAGCTATTTCAGTTAGATAGGAGGATCTTCAAATAGATTTTGTTTAGATTATTCACAAAATGCCCTGCCCAAATTACAGAATGTCATCATGAAGTCGGTGAAAGGCGATGTTGGATAAAGTGGCATTGTTTGCCTGCTTGAATATCCAGCCCTGCCGATCTCCCAGAACTGTTGTAAGGACCAAGTAAGTCACCATATATCCAAACACTTAGTAAATCTTCCAGAAACACAGTTATAACTGGGGCCATTTAGGTATCAGGACAGCATTGTGTGGGGATGGGGGGTTGGTGAAGAGTCACTGGAATGGCACACGAGAGTTTCTAAAACAATCATGACATTTTATTCCTTAATCTTGATGCTGATTACACGGGAGTGTTTGGTTCATAAAAATTCAGGAGGTGTACATGAATATGTGCACATTTTATTTATACTATTCTTCAATGAAAATTTCTTTAAAACCATGGTTATTGGCATGAGAGAATGTTGTCTTTCATTTGCATCCAGTTCAAATGCCTACAGAGGCTAGTCAGGACGTATGAATGAATATGCACGCTTGGCTAGACTGCTTTGCATCAATGAGCAAATGTCACATCTAATGGGACATTATTGGTCAGCTCTATCCTTTGTGGAACTGTGGGACTCTTGGGCCCTTTGGTGTCAGACTTTCAAGATAGGAGTTAAATTTACATTTATAGTGTTAGCTTCAGGGGCAAAGCTGTTGACTGCTCTTGACCTCAATGTTCTCAACTCTAAGAATCAGCCCCCAGGTACAAATCACTTATGAAGTGGCAAAAAAGGGGAGTCATAATTAATACTCCCCCACACTGATCATTTGTGCAACTATTGGATTTCTTGAAGCCCATCTGCCCCATCTCGGTAAAAATTGTTCAGCCAATATTATGATCAATGGTTTAGACTTGAGTGTATGAGCCACCACTGGACGAGGAGATGTGACAGGTGACACTAGATGATACTCTGTCCTGCCCACAAAGAAGTGTGTTTTCTAACATACTTTGCTCTGATTCTCATATTCAAAAATACCATGCAAAGTGATATCATTGTGAAGGGTGACACCATTGTTCCAATAGTTCCTTTAGTCTAATGGGACACAAATTTGATGGTTGGAATGATAACAGTGTGATATTGAGAAACAAAAAGAAAGACAGAAAGGAGGACAGAAATAATGAGAGAAGAATGAGGGAACGGAGAGGAGAGGGGGAGGAAGAGGAGAGGAGGGGACGGGAGGGGAGGGTAGAGGAGAGCAGAGGAGAAGAGGAGGAAAAAAGAGAGAGGACAGGGTAGAGAAGGGGAAAGAGGAAGGAAGAAAGGAAGAAGGCAAGGCAAGGAGTGGAAAGGGAAGGGAAGGGAAGGGAAGGAGAGGAGTAGAATAAGGAGTAGAAAGGAAAGGAGCGGAACGTAAGAAGGGAGGGAGAGAAAAAGCTGATTCTAGTTAAGTATTCTCAGAGTTTAAGACATAAGGGATTAGTACAATGGTAGGCCCTCTCAACTTGGGAGCACACTTGAAAAAACTAGTAGACCAGATGTTTGCCCACCCCTTGTGGAGATAAAAAAGAGATTCAGTAGTATTCAGGTTCCCCAATAGGTACCAGAAGCTCTGGATAATACCAAACTCTACCTGTACTGTGATTTTTTTTCCAGTATATACATGTCTATGATAAAGTTTAACTTATAAATTTGGGACAATAAGAGATTAACAGCAATAAAAAATAGTAAAGTAGAACAATTATAATAATATATATAATAAAAGTTGTATGAATGTGGTCTCTCTCTCTCTCTCTGTCTTTAAATATTGTATTGTACTAAACTCAACTATTTTTAGGCCACTATTGACCACAGGTAATTAAAACTGCAGAAAGTGAACTCTCAGATGATTTTGGACTGTGATTTTTTTCTACAGTTGTGTCAGAATTCCACCCTTTCAGGCCCTACCTAACCCAGGCCCTATATATGCTTTGCTCAAAATGCTGGCCCTTTCTGGGCCAGGTGCTGTGACTCACACCTGTAATCCTAGCATTCTGGGAGGCCAAGGCTGGTGATTGCTTGAGCTCAGGAGTTCAAGACCAGCCTGAGCAAGATTGAGACCCTGACTCTACTAAAAATAGTAAACTAAGCAGGCATAGTGGTGTACACCTGTAGTCCCAGCTACTCAGGAGGCTGTGGCAAGAGGATTGCTTAAGCCCAAGTGTTCAAGGTTGCTGTCAGCTATGATGCCACAGCCCTTTTCCCAGGGGGACAGAGTAAGACTCTGTCTTAAAAAAAAAAAAAAAAAAAAAAAAGAAGATGATGGAACTTTCTGGATACAGTGCCAAATTTTAGACTAGTTTTTCATAAAATCATTTTGTAGCTTCAATCTCTTATTTATTTAAGGCGTGAGAATTAGAACTTTTAAACTATTAAAACAATCCTGTGAAGATATGCCTACACTTTTAAAAAAGGAACTCATGAAGGCCAAATAAAATAAACCTTCTTTGTTAATGTTAATTACTGTACTCTCTGAGAAGATGTAAACAGTCCAGGCTCCCATCCTGGTTACACATTATTACTTGTCCCTACCCTTAATTAATAAAGCAGTGAAGGGTTGAAGAGGACCAGAGAGAAGCCATTCAAGCTACCTTATTTCCCTTCCTTTAAGAGGAAAGTGACTTTTGCTATTGTTCAAAAAACATACTGAATTATGTCAATAATTACTAATTATTAATAATTAAATATTATTAATATTTATGGCATCTTCCAAGTCAGAGCTACCGTATTACCCTAACAAGATGTTTTATTTATTACAACCCTCTCATTCTGTTCTGTCTCACATCTATCACAAATTTTTTAAAATAAAATTATTTAAATTTGTATATTTAATGTATGGCAAAGAGTTCGATGTAGAAGAAATTAGTCATATAGCTACAAACTTTTGATGTATAGCCTTTTCGACTTTAGCTAAAGTGTACGTACAAAGTGAAGGGATGGGAAACATCCAACAGGCATGGCTTTGCTATTTCCTAAAATGAGCTGACGTTCAGGTGGTTCTGCTCAGCAGCATTTCTTTCCAGCTCAAAATAGAGGATTTCCTGAAGGAAGGGTGGATGACAGGAACTGCCGTGCTGCAGAATCAGTAAACAGAGGCTGTGCCGACCATTAGAGTCTGTGCAAATACCAAGTGTGTGTCTGGGCGGAAGAGAGCCAGAGTGGTGCAGTGTGTGAAGGAGAAGAACCTGCCATGGGATCCTGTTTGGAAAAAAAGAAGAGAAAAATGTTTTAAAGTGGGAAAAAAAGATCTCTGGAAAATAGTGAAACATGTGTGCATAGGCATTTGCAAGAAGGACAAAAAACCCAAGCGACGCAGAGTGACCCATTCCCAGCGCAACAGCATGGACCACTTCAGAAGGTGACACCCCACAAATAAAGGCAGGCCGGGGGTGGACGGCAATGCACACCAGCAAAGCAAGTAAAATCGTCCCACCCCCAGGGGAGGAGACATTGGTTTTCTTTCTTTTTTTTAAATTATTTTTACATTCACTATGTACAATCTTCGTCTTTCCAAAACAGATTTGGTGCCTCTAAACTTCACACACTTAAACATTTTGCTGTGGTGTTTAATCATTTGTTATAATAATGTTTACACCGAGCTAAAAATTCTGGTTAAAATTTGTATACACAACAAAGTAGTTGATTCATCTCTGTTTAAGTCTCAGAAATTGTTGGAGGTGATACACTCGCTCTGAGCAGCCTCGCTGAACATTATTCGGGATGAGACAGGAATAGATGCAGACAGTGCTGTTGTGCTTACCATGGGTATAGACAACATTGTGATAAAATCCTAGCGAAAGATCTTGACTTGTTCAACAGCAAGTTGTGTGACAATGAATAGGTCACTATTGCCAATGTCTTGTTTTCTCTCTATTAAACATAATACAGGAATATTACTTGCACTGTCATCTCGTAGTTCTATTTTAGAATCAAATAAGAAAATATATAATAAAACATAAAGTGCTGTACAGAAGTTATTAGTGCCTACTAATGCAAATGTTTTTTCAGAATTCCATCCAAACTCAATCCCTTGTTCTATAGCTTATTGCACACATATTATTGCTTATACTCAGTTTTGGTAAGGAAATATATGTAATTTTGGTAACAAGACAGAAGTAAGTCTTATTTTGGTTTAATTTCTGAAAGTAATGGAAAGTAAATAAGGTGCTGCTCCAACAGGAGCTAGCTTACTGCTCAATACTCATCCTACCTCTCAGAAGGACACTCAGTCAACAAAGCTGGTGCCAGACACTAAGAACAAAATATGTGTAAGACATGGCTCGTACCCCGAGAACCTCACCTGCTAGCTGGGTAGAGAAACAAATAACTATAACACAGTGGGATTCTTACTATAACACAAATGAGCCATGGGAAAGTGAAGGAAAAGCAAGTATGTGCAGCCCAGTGGATGTGGTTAGCAAATGTGTCACAGAGAATCCTGGGTCTGGGCTGGGATCTAAACAGACTAAAGTTGACAGATGGATAGAGATCAGGATATATCGGGCAGAGGGAATTTCATGCACTATGGTACAGAAGCATAAGGCTAGATGATATGTTTGGAAGGTGCTAGAGAGTGGAAGACGGTTTTGCATAGGTGTCCTTATTCTGCATGTTTGGGGAGCTTTTGGGGTTCAAATAGGCTTCATACATGTGAAGGCTTCATACATTGTGGGTGGGGACATGTGGGGCAATTCAACGTTTTTGCTGCTTTTATATCTAAATGTACAGTAGGAATTGATGTGTCACCTGCTTGTAGTTCTCTGTCCCCTAAGTATCAGTGTAGATTCTTCTGAAGGGGAAGACCCACGTGTAGAGAAGTGCTGGTGCTCTTGGTTCCCCACAGACCTCCTGATCCCTCTGAGCCAGAAGCCTCTCTCTCTGGGGATGTTATCAGCAAGAGTGACAAAGTGGGAGAGCCTCCATCTGCATCTTCTTCCCAACATGACTGGTAGATATGCGCTGTTGAAAACCACAGAATACACCATGCTAGGATCTTACCAAAATTGAAGGAAGACCCAAGAAGGCCCAGTGACTCTCTGCCCTGAGATTCCCATTCTGGATTGGGTCAACGTGGGCTTAACTAACAAGATAGGAAGAACCCATCAGACCTTCCTTGCCAAATGGAAATGACCCAGTCAAGGACAAAGTCGATTTGGACACGGCATCTCAGCTTTATATGGGGCAGGGGGAGCTTTCCTTTAGGGGAAAGTTCTTCCACCATCCACCACCCAAAGCAGAGCTGCTGACTCAGTGGGGCCTTCAGTTCACAGCATTGTCTGATGAGCATCGACTGTAATCAAACAGCTGTGACTGATGCCTGCACCTGTTATCCTAATGGACTTCGAGGCACACCCACAAATTTGAGGCAAGCACAAAGTAAGGGACCCTGTGTTTCAGATGCAGATGCTCCTGCCACATGGCAAACTTATGGCTCCTGCTAAAAGTTGCCCTGTTAATCGTACAGTGGGACAGGACACATTTCAAGAGCGTGGCCGCCCTCCCATGCCTACAAAATTGACTACATCAGGACTTGGAGCACTCCCGTAGGGCTCGTGACAGTGCCTGCACACCAGGAGACAGGATCACTGTCAGTTGACAGTGTTGCTCAACTGATGGGTTCAGGTGACTCTGACTATACCATGACAGTCCTCCACATTATCTGTGTCTTACTCCTTAGATTCAGCTTTTCAAACAATTTACATTGTGAAAATGTTTCACTTTTTATTGGAAAAGTGACTCCATAGTGGGTTTATATTCTAGATATTCTGTAGTTCATGCACCCACAGGTATCTGACATGTGTATTGTTGGGCCTTGGAGATGCTTGCTCAAAAATTGAGTCAAAATCTTTTTGGCTGTGATTTCTTGACCTCTTCCTGGTCCTCAATGTTAGTGAGGTAGTTTGGTCCCTGAAGGTCATTAACTCCAGTGAGGGAGCTCTTTCTCTTACATACTTCATGGATAGTGATCCCATCAAATAAGCTGGGGAGGGTGTGTTTGTACAGACCTATTTTGAAAACTGGCATGAAGGCTTTTTCTTAAAAGAAAACACAGTGATGCAAGTCTCCCAAACTGTTGCAAAAGCCTTACATTGAACTGACTGCCTGGGTGTGCAGTTCCCCTTCAGACCACTCCTACCATGATGTGAACTCATCACCCTTAACCTTACAGATAAAGGTGTAAGAGCCTAGAGGTCCAAGATCCTGCACCTCACATACCAGTCACCTGCCAGCACCTGTTTATCTAGCCGAGGTGTGCCCATTTCATGGGGCAGGTGAGTGCCATCAGGCAGGCGCCAAGGACAGACAGAGTGAACCAGATTTACTTCCCAGCCCTCCCTTCAAACATGAAGACTAGTCTCAGTTATTTGAGCTAAGTTGGGAAAATGAATACTGACCACCTGGTATGGAGGCTCTAGCAATCTGTACCCTCCAACTGATACAGGTACAAAATACTAATTGTACATAGTATTCTCTCCAAGATGCTATCATGCCTTCAGGAATGTATTTGTTTCATGAAATCTAGTCATCAACTCATTTACCTCTTGAAGACACAGTGGTTTATATTAGAGCTGTTCAGAAGAGATCTACGTGTGTTTAAGGAAATACCACCCGTGGATCAAGAAGCTCTCAGATGACGGTGAGGATCTCGCCCAAATTAGGCTACTCCAAGGTGCGTCCTGGTGTCATAACTGGTTTACAATCTGTGGGTAGTTATTCCTAGGATGGAAGTTGTCTGGTTAGAAAATGTGGTATAGAACTTGTCTCTGATTTTAGCTGACATGATCAATGACACCACTAGAATTGCCAGTGGAATGCTATCCTTATGGGAAAACTTGCCAGATGTCAAGATAGTATAGAAATTAGGTATTAATATTAATGTAACATAAGTCTTTAGCAGTTCCTCAAGTATCTACTCATCTTGGGAATAGGGGCACTGGTTGTCTTTCTTCTGAACTATCTTTTGAAAGATGTTTGTTTAGCAAATAGCCTTGGAAGGGAGAAAATGGTATTTCCCTCCAGGCGTGCATTGTCTGGTAAAATAATGTCTCTGTCCAGAGAAAGGACCAGCATGCCTCAATCCATCATAAAATACCAAGTACCTCATATGCACAATGTGAGGATATTCAGTACACCTCCTGGATCATTCAACTACAACTTGAACTTTACCTTAGATTATAAACAATGTAGCCTAAACATTTGTACTCTCATATTAATTTGAAATAAACAAATCTAAAAAAATACCAAGTACCCTCAACTCAGGGTTGTTCTTCTATAACATAACCTGTAATGCATGTGCAGGTGTATTTACCACCTAAAATCTAAATTACTTATCCAAGCCCTTCTCCCACAGCTTTCCTCCAATGTGGCTATTTTCGTCTTTTCCCATTTTCTTATTTTCTATTCAGAGTTGACAGCTGAGGCTGTCTTTATGGCTCTTCACGAATTTTCTTTGTATGTCTCGTGCTATGCTTCTTTGGATGTCCCTATAAAGTTGGCTCTAGAATTCCTCTCTTGCATTATACATTGGGAAGATCCTCCTGAATATGCCTTTTCTCACTGAGAACCAAATACAATCATCAGGATGAAAAAACCCAATAACAAGGAGGCTGATGAATTGGAAAGTTTTCATTTTATGATACTTTCTTTGTGCTTTATTTTATTGGGCAGTGTTAAAATGGAGAGTGACAAGTCCTGGGGCAAATCTTCTTACAAAGGAGTAGTGATAAGTATAAGAAAGGAACTTAATACTAAGTTTCCCATGTGATTCCATAAAAGCCAAAATTTAGATCTCAGGTAGTCAGCATCCTTGACAGTGAAATGTTATACTGTGGGAACTGTGTCCCAAAGTCACTATGATTTAAAGAGGTGTAGTCTAGTGATGTGATTAAAATTGGGCTTTAGGTTCCAGCTGGCCAGGGTTCCAGGAGCTATGTCTTTTACAAGCTGTGCAACCTTAAAAAATAACTTAATCTCCTTAAGCCTCAATTTCGTAACCTATAAAGAAGAAATGATAAAGGTGCTGAAGTCAGAGGTCACTAAACAAACATGTAGCACAACATCTGGCGGGTGTACAAGCCTCATAAATGTTAACTATTCTAACATTTCTTCTATATGGGTAGAAAGCAAAGACTGAATTAGAACCCAGACATTTGACTCAATGTTTAGATAAAAATAGCCTATAAAAACTGATCTTAACAAAAAACATGATTTGTTTGCATATAGTAAGCACAGAATGTCATAATAGAGTACAAGCATAATGTTAACATTGCTATATATACATGACACTATTATTATTAAACTTGTAAGTAAACAAATAGTGGGTGTGGTTATTCACATTGGACCAAGAGATTCTATTAGTCAAAGCAATTTTAGAACACATAGTTATAACACATAATGTAAAGGAAAACTATGTGGAAAGTGAGAAAATAGGCATCTTTATAAGCTCTCATTCTAAGAGCATTACTCGGATGATAAATCATAAAAGATTTCATAGCTATTACACTCCTTTAAAACGTTCTCATTCACACTATATGTTATTTATCATATATTTATATTTTAATCTCATCTAGAAGTATTAATTTTTAAAATGAATATTACAAAAACCCTAAACAATAACAACCAAGCAGACAGAAACAACCAAAGTATCTATAATAAAAGTCCCATAAATTTCTGCAGTACAGATTGGGTCAGTATTTTATGCATTTTATAGGCAGTAAATGCTCTATTTTATCATGTAAATTCATTTCTAGTTACTCCATATAAATCAGAGATCTTTTATGATGTATCATGTCATTCTCTCTGTAAATATTTTTTGAGTCTTGCTTTGTTGACCTTACTATCATGTGTGTTTATCAAACATACCCACAAAACCTACATTGTAAAATAAATATTTATGAGCTCTTATTGTCAAAACTTGATTATCGGTGGTCAAAATGTTCTAGAGGTGTCAGGATTTTCCCACATAATCTAGGCCCACACAAAGTCGTGAAGTCATCAAAGCAAACTTTTCACACATAAGCAAATGAATTTTCCTCCAGCCTCCTTAACATCCGATCTCTTCCCAGACATCTAAAAATTTTCTCACAGTCATTCTGGAGTGGTAGTGACTGAACCAGAAAAGAGTATATCCATGTTTACATGTTGGAGGAACAAAAGAACTGTGAAAACCGTGGGATGCTAGAGCAAGTCATGATCTCTAGAGCATCCTTTAAAATCTTCTTTTTTTTTTTAATATTTCTTCTTTATGGACTGAGGGTAAAGGCTGAGAATTTATGAGGAAACGAACAAAGGGCCAATTGCTCTGCTTCATCAGAGTAATATGGACCTTGGTAGTTCCTCTTGTAGTTCAGGTAAATCAGCTTGGTCCCATAGACATACACCTTATTCAATAAAACCTAAGCCCCTGGGTGAACTACACCCACCCCCTATGAAAAGCCACCATATTTTATTGTACCCTCTAGCACATAACAAAATATTTCTTTCTGCCTCATAGAATATTCTTCCTGAGAGAAAATGTGGAAATACCCTTTTCACCATCCTTTACTATTTCTAGAGGTATTTTGGTACCCTAATAATGTTTTTACATACCTTACAGATTAGCTCTCTAGCCAACTTCCTGATTTCCTCTTTCATTCTGCCCATGTACTAATAATTAAGTGATGAAAACCAGATGTCTCCTATTCATGGAGATAATATTCTAGTGATTTCTTCATTGCAATTAGATTATGTATAATTTACCAGTGATTATTTTTTTTAAAAAACTTTTATTTCAATACTTTTTTGGAGATTTTCCCCTATTTACAATTTTTTAATTATGAACTATTATTTTTCCTTCTAATTCTCATCAATTTTATTCTCCACATAATTCCCATTATCTTTCCTTTTCCTTTAATTTCCCAATATCTTTCCAATATTTTTAATGTGAAATCATCAAAATTTCACTTGCCCCAAACTCCCCTAATTTCTACACAAAATTGGAACATACACAAACAAACTCCATCCCTCCAGGAACAATAGCAATGTTAGTGTCCTCAACCAAATCTCTCCATCTGAAAAGTATATAGGACATCTTACCCACACTCACTTATTTACCAAAACTGATGAAAGGTGTGATTTATCATAGAAGATATGGAAAGATTCAGGATATATTTTCTAAGGAAAAAAATCATCGTTTTTGGTGGCTGTACATCTTGATCTTTGTTGGTACCTGTCATAATGACCAATTTCCATGCAATGAAATATCTAATCAACATTGGTGTATTTCATAATTTAGTAGCATTTCACAGTATGGAAAATACTGCTAGCAATCCAGTTCACAATTTTGTTTGAGTCTTTTTTTGTTAAACAAACTGTTTAAAAGTACTTTAACAAAAATAATAAAGACCACACAATGCTTCCATGGAATAAATATTTGGAAACAACACCCTGAAGCTCCCTCAGCTACACAGGGAAAGTACTGATCAGATTGCCACCCGGTAAAAAATTTATGACTTGGTAAGCAATTTTCTCCATTTTCATATTTCTGGATGGTTTTCCTTCATTTTCATATTAACATTTCTAGTTAATTCAAGATTTTGGTGTTTAATTCATTTCATATATATTACCCACTAAGTTGCCAGCACACTGTCAGTCTGTCTATATAAAAGATGGCTAGAACACATGCATACCTGTCTCTATTGAAGTTATTGTGTATTATGAAAATAAAAATTTAAATGAAGACAATTAATGACAACTAATGACGTGGTGGGGGTGGGGGTGGGGGAAGGGAGAGCAGAGAGAGAAAGAAGGATGGAGGGGTGGGGAAAGGAAGAGCAGAAAAAGAGAAGGAGGGAGCGGGTGGGTCTTGGTGTGTGCCACACGTTTTGGGGGCAAGACACGATTGTAAGAGGGACTTTACCTAACAAATGCAATCAGTGTAACCTGGTTTCTTATACCCTCAATGAACCCTCAACAATAAAATAAATAAATAAATAAATAAATAAATAAATAAAAGAACCTTTAAAAAAAGAAAATACAAATCTAAAAATTCATTTTAATTAATATGTAATTACAAATTTTTAAGTGCTATAAAGGAAAATGACAAGAAAAATGAAAAATAATGGGCAAAACATAATGTAAATATTCGTATTAGTAAAAACTCAGGACAACGTAAATGTTCAATGAACAGTTTGAATTAGAAAAAATTCCATACATAATTCATAAATGGACAAAATAAAACAATTAAATTTGCAGAGCAATAAAGAAACTTCTTCCAACAATAGGCAACCAGATGGTAAATAAAAGAAAAGGGAATTCATTGAACACTTATTATGTTCCACATTCTATACCACACTCTTTACATATCTTATGTAAGGTGATTTTCATAACACTGTAAGTATTATTTTTCTAATTTAATGGATGTAAAATTAATATATTTCTTCTCCGTGGACATACATTTGCATGCACACACACACATGCAAAAGTATTCCCAAACAAGCAGAGCCAGCCTATTTGGCTAAAAATATATTGATTCATCCAGAAAAATATTTATTAAACATATATTATCTTCCAGGCATTGTTCCAGATATTTGGTATGCATTAGCGAATAAAACAATCAAAGGTTCCTGAAATCATGGGATTTATACTCTTTTGAACTGACAACAAGGTAATAAAATATCAATTATATGATATAGGTATGTTATAGTATATGGTTTTGTTATGTGGAAAAATATAAAGCAAGCTAAGGGGGATGAGAGCACAGGAGTTAGAGGTGCCTGTGAATCTAGATATGGGAAAGAGCATGTGAGAGGTTTGGAAAGAGTCTTTCTGAAGGCACAGAGCCCCAGGAAAAAAGAACAGCAAGTTCAAGGTCCTCAATGTGTGACCTTGTGTGGTGTGCACCAGAAACAGCAAGAGGACAGTGTGGTTGGAACCAAGTGAGAGAGAAGAAAGTAGAAATAGATTCATTAGGATTAACAAAGCCATGTGATCATGTATAGTTTCTTTATGTTTCTTAAATCAATGTAAGTTCATTTTCATTAAAAGAAACCAAAAAGTCAATGATTTGAGATTTATCTCCTCCATAAAGATTTTCTACCTATATATTTACATAGAAAATATATGGATGGTGTTTTCAACCCCCTACAAAAGGAATCATACTCTAATATTTTAAAAATCAACATAATTTATTAATGTAGTCCGCCAAATTTATTCTTTTCCAACTTACCTAATGCTTTAGCCAGCTTAGGCTGCCTTAACAAAATCCCAAAGACTAGATGGCTTAAACAACACAAATTTATTTCTCACAGTTCTGGAGTCTGGAAATTCAAGATCAGGGTGCCCGCATGGTGGAGTTCTGGTAAGTGTTTTCTTCCTGGTTTTCTGACAACTGCCTTCTCCCTGTGTTCTCAGATGGTAGAAAAAGAAGGAGTGAGCAAGTATCTGGTGTTTGTTTTTATAAGGGCAGTGATTCCACCATGAGGACATTACCCTCATGAACTCATCTAGCCCTAATTGCCTCCTAATGACCCCATCTCCAAATACCAGCACATTGGGGGTTAGGGCTTCACCCTACATATTTCAGGGGGATATGATTCAGTTCACAGCATTCTATTACTACTAACACTTGAGACCTACTTGATTTTTAATGCTATAAATAACCCAGAAAACATTTACAGTGGAAAATTAATTAAAAACTAAAGGAAACAATTTGGGGGAAAAAGTCATAAAAGATTATATAATTGCTACTTATTAGGACACCAAACTCATCAATCCTTAAAAAGTCAGATATCGACTTAAATTGGAGAAGGCGGAGCAAGATGGCAGCCGAGTAACAGCTTCCTTGTGGCTGGGCACGGTGAGACTGGGGAGAGAGGACTTCAGGCATCTCGGGCAGGCGGGATCTACCCAGGAACTTCCCCTTGGGGATACAGGGAGACAGCATGAGGCTTCTGGATACCCTGAGGAAGTCAAAAGCGGCAGAGACTGGGCAAGTGGTTGCGTCTGTTCTTTCGGTCTGATCCTGTTGGCGGCTGTGGGT
>CAUYRH010030203.1:0-21064 GCA_963574655.1 Perodicticus potto | reverse complement strand
ATGGCGTGTGGTTATAGGGAGTGAGTGAGACAGTAGGCGTCAGACACAGAGAGATCCGGGGCCACAGCGAGTGCCAGACTCTGGGGGCAGAGAGAGAGAGAAGAAGTAGGGGGAAGAGGAGAGAGAGAGAGAGAGACTAGGGGATAGAGAGAGAGAGAAGGAGTAGGGGAGGAGGGAGTAGGGGACAGAGAGAGAGGGAGTGGGGGAAGAGGGAGAGAGAGAGAGAGAAGGGGACAGAGAGAGAGAGAGTAAGGGACACACACACACAGAGAACAGGGGACAGAGAGAGAGAGAAGGAGTAGGGGAAAGAGGGAGAGAGAGAGAGAAGGGGACACAGAGAGAGAGAGAGAGTAGGGGACAGAGAGAGAGAAGGAGTAGGGGTAAGAGGGAGAGAGGGAGAGAGAGAAAGGGAGTAGGGGAAAGAGAGAGAGAGTAGAGGACAGAGAGAGAGAGACATGGTTAAGTTCCATGTTCTTTTACCCAGGCTAGAATTCCGTGGTGTGATTACTGCTCTCTGAAACCTCCAACTCTTGGGCTCCAGTGATTATCCAGCCATACCCTCCTGAGTAGCTGGGACTACAGGTATGTAGCACCATGCCTGGCTAATTTTAATTTTTTTTTTAAGAGATAGAGTCTCATTATATGGCTTATGCTGGGCTTGAAGCTCTGGCTTCAAGTCATTGATATGCCTTGGCCTCACAAAGAGCTGAAATTACTGGTGTGAGTCTACATGCTCTGCCTCTATCACTTAAATTTGGATAAATATTTGTTATCCTACTACATTTCAAGTGTGTATGTAAACATAGGGTGTTCAAAAAGTCACCCCTGCAGTTGCTATACATGGAGAAAAGAGGAAATTATAGCTAAATGTACCATTAGTTATAAAATAGTCTTTACAAAATTTTGCATAGTACTCTCTATGTGTTGGCCACCCCTTTGATGTTGTAGAGTTTTAGGAGGCCACCCATAGAGTGTTGTGGAAATGGCCTTGCTAATTTTCCAACATGTGACACATCCTTAATGCTTTATATTCCACTGATTACATCATCACTTCCTTCCCGCCCCAGTACTCACTGACCTCATGTTAATAATCATAAAGTTTTCACCTGTTTTAGGGATGCGCCAGGACCTGCCCTATCTGGCAACTTCTGACTTAAAGTATTTTGAGATATATATTTCGAGAGCATTAAAACTTTCCATAGTAATGTAATTGGTAAAAATTATTTTATTAAACAAAGATATCAGATAAAGCAAAACTTACATCTGATTACCATTATTTCATAAGAGAGTTGACATTTAGCTCCAAAAAATAGGAATACCGTATATCAAGTTGAAGTTCTGTCCTTTAACCCTAGACAAGTTAAAATATCCACATTCAATGATATCCCCAGCTGTGATTGACTGGATCAACCGTTATCTTCTATAGATACCGTATACAAGCTATTGCATCTGTATCAAACATCTTCTCCCACCAATTCACCTTCTTTACTCTTACTGTTTATGTATGAACGTTCTAAATCCTTGTTCACATATAAACTTTATGAAACCCTCTACGTATCTCTGACTCTCCCTCTCACAGTGTTCCTCAGTTGTCTATGGGGGTTGTAATTTCACATTTGCATATGTGCTTCTTTGGTTAACATCTTCCTCACCAACAACTTGCTCCATGGGGGAAAAGACTTACCATTTATGAGTACTATTAGAGCCATAGTCCCTAACAGATTGACACAGCAGTTCTTCAAAAATAGCTGCTGAGGCTCGGCGCTCAGCACTTGTAGCACAGTGGTTATGGTGCCAGCCACATACACTGAGGCCAATGGGTTTGAAACCAGCCCAGGCCAGCTAAATAGCAATGACAACTGCAACAAAAAATAGCCGGACACTGTAGTGGGTGCCCGTAGTCCCAGCTGCTTGGGAGGCTGAGGCAAGAGAATCGTTTAATGCCAGGAGTTGGTGGTTGCTGTGAGCTGTGACGCCACAGCACTCTACCAAGGGGGACATAGTAAGATTCTGTCTCAAAAAAAAAAAAAAGAAAAAAAGAAATAGCTATTGAATGAATAAATCAGAGAGATGATAGTCATCTCAAAAATATTTTAATACCTATGTTTAACTTAATTATACCTATATATCCTTAAGTTTAAAAAGGCTTTTAAATTCTACAATTACAGATTTACATAAAATTAACCCAGAGAACAAAGATCTCCCATGTACCAGGTGGCTAGTTTCCCCACCTGGGAATTAGAATTTTACATTTATTAACTATCCTATCTTTGTTATAATTAACAAATCAGTATTAATATACCATTGTTAACTGAAAGTACATACTTTTACAGAGTTCCTTAGGTTTTTCTAAAGGAAAGCTTTTTTTTTGTTTCTAGATATCATCTGGAATGACATATATTTAGTCACCATTTCTCTTTAAGCTCCATGGGGTTATAACAATTTCTCAAACTTTCTTCGGTTTTGAAGATATTGTAAGTCTTAAGGAAAGATGGTCAGGTATTTTGCAAAATGATCATCACCTGAGATTTTTTTCCAGTGTATTTCTCATGATAGTCTGGGGTTATTGGTTTAGGGAGAAAGATCAAAAAGTGGCATTTTTTTGTCCATCGTTTCAGTGGAACACACTGGCGCCATGACCACCACTGCCGACGGTGACTCTGACCAACTGGCTGGAGTGTCTGTCAGGGTCATCCCCACAATTTTATGTATTTCTTGTTACAGCGCATATAGCCTATGGCTAGGAGGAGTGGGAGTTACAAGAAATACCTGTATAGCTCAATAATGGCACACCTTGTTGGAAAGGGCATGGGGAGGGATTTAGCTCTCCTAACAAGCATGAGAGCTTGCAAGATGACAGCAGTGGTGAATTGGCAGTCTCTACACCCGTGGTCTTGAGAGGCACCGATTAGCCTTATATTAGGGAGGAGGAGAAGCCAGTCAGGATCATGCGCATTCTATCACGGACCTGCTTACTCTGACTCTGTCTCCTCTCCTGCCTGTGGAACGCCAGCACGGTATCTCTCTGCTGAAGATTGCCAAGCTGTACTAAAGACTAAGATCCATCTATTCTAAGAAGACCGCTTTACTCTCTCTAAGATTCTCTCTCTCTCCTGCTGAAGTAGATAGCACTCAGACACCTAAGAGAAACCATACCAGAGCAAGGTAACTCAGCGGTCCACGTCCGGAACCTAGTTAAGCCGGGCCGAGACTTGGCCAGTCCTGGGCCCTGACAAGTGGTGTCAGAAGTGGCGTGTGACAATTTCTCTCTTTTTTCCTGAGAGAAAAATCATTGTTCACATTACAGGACAAGATTAAGAAAGAAAATGTGTTTTTGGTTATCACATTATTTTATTAGAGACGCTATGATCCATTTATGGATTCCTCATTGATGTTCTTCTCAAAGACACGGGAAAAATACCAACCCTCAATTAATGCTTAATGGATTGCTGGTGTTTATGAAGAACATTTGAATGTCATTATAGCTTAGCAAAAAAGGTAAGAGTGGTGAAATCTTAATTTTATAAAAGTAAAGAAACCGAGAAGCTGATTTTTTGCCTGAATTGTTTAGTAGGGGGGGATTTGCATCACTTTCAATATTTTCTATTTTGTATAACAAGTATAAGAACCAAGTTTTCTGACTTAATGAGTGAGCTTAAACATGAATACATACTTGAAGTTTAAATTGTCTCTTGGTACTAAGATATACAATTTAATTATTGTGAAAATCTAACTTTGATTAATCACCATAATAAAATGTAATGGCATAGAGGGCTCTTGATACATGAGTAAATATAGACACACAAAATCATGTAGACCACATGAAGATGTAATGCATCTTTGCTTTAGTTCATGGTAATGCCAATAATAAACACTGAAATGCGTCATCATTGCCGTATTTGTTCTAAAGAGCTTCTATCGCCACAAACAGTGATCAGGACAGGGAAAGTCTCAGCTGATATACCAGAGAGGAGCAAGAAGGAGCCAGTGATATTTATATCAAAAACTTAAGATTAACATAAAAAAAAACAGACTGCAGCATATGCTACTTGGTTCTATATATTTGAGGAATTGCCAAGTGAAAAAGGAAGCTAAATTATTGCCTGTCTTTCTCAAGGCAGACCTACTACAAATGACTAGAAGCTACGAGAGACAGATTTTTATTCAGTGTAAGGAAATACTTCTTAATGCCAAGTTGTCAAAATTCAACTTCTGAATTGTGAAGCTGTGGCTTCTTTGTCATTGAAACATTTCCAGCAGCCAATTGTCTGGAGGAATCTTTGCAGGAGATATTTCTTAACTGAGTGGGAAATGGTGCTGAATCACCCCCTTGATCCCTTCCAATAAAAAGGTTTTAGGAAAGTGCAAGGCAATATGCTCTTAAAAGAATCCAAACTGTACATGATACAGTCTTCATAACCTGCTGTCTCGAGCTGCAGCCAGATATGTTCATTATGCCATTTCCTCTCCATCCCTCTGGGATTCTCTATTTTTCTACCCTGGCTTCTTAGAAAATCATTTAATGAGTTATATAAAGGTTGTTTACTTCAAAAACACTTGTTTTTCAGACATTTCATCATGAGAAGTAGAGATCTGTGAGGTGCGGAGGGACAACACCATGGACAGCTCCCCCAGGCTGGCAGCCGCTCTCCTGTTCTGAGCAGGTGGCACCTCTGAGTGTGGGAATTTAACAGGAAGTGAAGGAATGAGTCTGTCAATCAACAGTTGTTTGAAGGAAAGATTGCTGAGAAAGTGAAGGAAAGGGGAGAAAGGAGAAAAATTGCTGATCACTGCAGTAAGAAAGGCACAGACCCCACTCAAGTAATTTCTTACAACTTCTGAGGTGCCACCCTGCTTTAGTGTGGAGAAAAGTAGCTGCCAGCAGACCCCATGGAAGAGCAAGGTCTTTCTACTGGAGAAATGCGTGCTCTTCTGCAGACATTTGAGTTTCAGATAGCCAGGCTCTACAGGATAGTTAGAAAATGAATTTGTGGTAACACGCTATAATAGCATCAGGAAACAGAGTCCTTATTGCTGTGTAATGTAATGCTCCAAAACTGAATGATTTAACAAGTGTGTATTATCTCATAGTTTTGTAGATCAGGAATTCAGATGTGGCCTAGCTGGGTTTTCACTCTGTGCGTTTCTCACAGGCTGCAAGCAAGAGTCACCTCCAGCTGCAGTCTCATCTGAAGTCTGGACTGGGCAAGCGTGTGCCTCCCAGCCCTCCCTGCAGCCCACCCAGAGGGGACGGGCGCCCTGCCGAGTTGACCTGCCCACCAAGGCTGCCTCCGGACCCAAGATGACTTACCTTCCTTCTGCATGTAAAATGCATTCAGCCACTTGCAAGGTTCCTCAAAATTTCACCCCATTAGAACATTAGCATATTTTAAAGTCTTTAAAATTATTTAACATGGGAGGATCATGTAAATAAAAATTAGTAACTGTCTTCCTATGTTTGATTAGGTTGTATTTTGAAATCCATGATAGAATGCTGTTAACTACAGTCACCCTGCTGAGTTGCTGAGCACTGGGTCTTGCTCCTTCTATTTAACTACATCTTTGCACCAATCAACTAGCCCCTCTCCTCTCCTCCTTCTCACTGTCCTTCTCGAGCCCTCGGCAGCCTTTGCTCCATTGCCTTTAGTTCAATTTTTTTTAGCTCCCACACAGGAGTGAGGATATAGGACATATTAGATTTTAGATTTATCTTTCTGTGCTGGCTTATTTCACTTAACATAATACCCCTCAGTTCCACCCATGCTTGTCACAAGTGAGAGCACAACTTTACATTTCTATTTTCAAATTTAGTTTTATGTCTGATCATCTCTGGAGTGGAATTTCTCTATGTGTTTTTCTTAATATTTTATTTTTTGTCCCTATTACTAGCATATAAACCTTCAACTCGGATTTCTACAAACCTATACAGCCTCAGAATATTGGCAAAAAAAAGTTTCCACATTTTCTAAAAGTATTATTTTCAGTATCTATGTAGAATAAAAAAAAAAGGAACTCGATCTAACATCTGACCATCCTAAACAAAACCTTCCTAGATACGCTCAATCTGCCTAATTTTTTATTCATACTAATCAAAAGTATCAACCATGAATTCTCCATGCAGTTACTGTGCCTCGTCTGAAGTCAATGCAACTTTCACATTTTTATTGCTGGTCATAACTTGTCAACATTTATGCACTACTTTATATATCAGAGTATGCTGTATTTTCAAATGGGAACTGATTATAAGGACAAAAAGGCATTAATATAATTAAAAGGTAATTAGAATATAAAAACAGGGAGGTAAACGAACGAATAGATAATTTTAAGTAGAGCAATGTTATCATGGGATAACTAAAACGGCTGAGTATCATAGGCTTATCAGATTTCCTAACTGAGAATGAGAGACAAGTAAACAAACCTGCTTATCCTTGCTCAGGTTTAGAGGGAGGACAGACATTCACATCTTCACTTTCTTTGTTCGTTTAACTAAAGCATTGACTTTCCAAATGTTTGTCAGCTGGCCTACAACCTTCTAACTTAAACACCTTTTGAAGCAACACAGTTTGCAAGCGAGTATTCCTAGGGTTTTAGGTCAATCCAAATTTGGGTCTAGATAAGGAGAAAAGCTTTGGATTTAAAGTTTAACATTCTGTACTTCTAAAAATGTTTTTCTAATAAATATAGGACCATGGGTCATTTTTAAGACACTCCAATTATTTCCATAATGAAATGGAGAGAAATGCTGTCACCTGGTATTTTTCTCTTGCATTTAACTCAAGAAACATTTGTGTAAGTCAGGGGAAGGGAAGGAAGTAATCCGAAACCTACTGTCCTCTTGTGAAGCCTCAACTCTGATGTGGAGACACCAGCAGACAGGCAAACACCAGGCTGGGGAGGGAGAGGGCACTTTCTGCCTAAGAAGACACAATTGGCCACACCTTTGTAAGGTGATGCGTCCAGGTAAGGCTTGGTAGATTCAGGCACTGAGCAAAAACTCCATCTGCCTTTATGCACACCAGGGATGCAAGTTCATACAACCAAACAACCAGAAATGTACAAGGCAAGATGTTGGGAACGAGCTGCAGAGATACATCCACTGAGGGGTAAAGAGCACAGCCTTGGGAAGCATCTGACCTTGTCGGCTAAAGTGGAACACGTACGTGTCCCCTGACTCAGTGCTGCTCCAGAGCGTCCCCTCGTGATGCCATTGATTGAAAAGCTGGGTACTGGAAATAAATCATTGTCTTTAGTGGATGGTGGGCCTCCTATTCTTAAGATATTTGCCACCATTGTTTCTTAGATTTCAAAGCAAAATACATTTCAAAGATGTGTGGATCTGTTTGTGAGATGGTTACATACTTCTGTCAGCCATTAGATTTCTGAATTTCCCTTACAATTGATTTAATGCCCCAACATGGCAAGAAACAGTTGCAGACAGAGGAGAGGATGAAGACAAGACATGGGTAATATCAAGGATTCTTTATAAATCAGAATGTTAGTGCACCTTCATCAGCACTCAATGAAGTCAGGTTGGTGATTTTGTATATTTTGTTAGATGATGCTTCTAGGAGTCACAAGCCAGAAGGATTGGTTCAGTTATTAAAGAACAATTATAAGGAAAGAGAGCAACCATAAATAGACAGAGGGGTGGGGAGGAAAAACAACTATTGTGGAAAGAGGGACAATGCAGAGAATCCTCGTCCAGTGACGGGGACGAGCCTCCACTGTGGAGTTGCTGGACCCATGGGGATGCCCTCCCACTGCTCCTGCTCAGCACAGGCCCTCAGTCTCCAGCTGGACCCACGGGGACGCTCTCCCATGGGTCCCCATGGCACAGGCCCTCCGTCTCCAGCCCACTCTCTTCACCTCCTCCTCCTTCCAACATTCCAGCTGCAATTTTAAGATCACCAAAGGTAAACCAGCAATGCTGTCTTGAAACGCAGTGCTGCATTAGTCCAGAATACTTTTACTTAGATATATGTAGGGTTTATGTGCTTGCTTAGGATGTTTGGAGGTGGAAAAGTATGTACATGAATATTGTTGAGCTGATAGCCTGTGGTAGAATTCTAGGGGATTTTCTTTCAGTAGGTGTTGCACACCAGCTTTCCTAAGGGAAGTGAAGATCATTCTGAGAACACCGTGCCACGGAGGTAAAGTTACATATGTGTTGGGGAATTTTACAAGGGCGGAGACACTCTGTGGCCAGGTACTCTTCGAATCTCTACTTACATTGTGCTTTGTGAGGTTTGAAATGTTCGTGGCTATCGCTTGCAGCCAGTCCATGCAATCTTCAGCGGAGAGGCACTGGAGGACACCGCTGCAGACGCCGTCCACAGCAGTGACTTGAAAGGCGTGCTGCCTGCGGACAGGGCAGAACAGACCAGATCAGAATGTCACGCCACTCATCCGTCTGCAATTTACTAAAGTATCTGTGTAAAGCTCTTTTTTCAAACAATAGAAATATCAGCCTCCAAATCGATTGTTAGTTCCTTGCCTTTATAAATATTTCATTATTAAGTTGAACACTAAAGATAGACCCAATTAACACAGAATTTCAAATTAGTGGAAGCCATCCCTAGACTCAGATAACGATGGAGAAACTTTAACTTATAAAACCCATCTTATGTAAACGCAGGAGAATCTAAAAGTCTGTAGAATCATTCTTCTCCCAGATTTCTATCAAATTATGCATAGTTTATTTGTTGTTTTGGCTACCATCAGCTCCTCCTAACATGTGTGAATACATTTTCTGACTTACAACAGAGACATCACGAACGCGGGCAAACCAGAATGAAACATGTTGCAGAAAAATCACTTGACCACCAGGGGCTGCAGCACTTTGTCAATTGTCATTATCTTCAACCTCAGTTTATTCATCTTCTCAGAAACGGCTTAGGGCAATAGACCTACGTACTCTGCGGGTCTAATGATCATGGTCTTAGTTTTTAAGAGTGCTGTGAATTTCAGTAGCACCACCCTTTTAAAAAATGCAATGATAAGCTTAAATATCCCTTTGGTCATGTTTGGTTTTATTTTTTGTTAGAGAAAATTAAGAAGAGCTTAATCCTAAATTGTTCACAAAAGCGCTATACGATTTAAAGTTGCTTTCTACAGTTTGAATGATTCCCTATTTTTTTTTGTATCAAGTTCTTTCAGTGTTTAGATATAAGCTTAATGGAAAGGAATAGATAAAATCCCCAAATGAATGGAAGCAAGCCAAATGCCTCACGCTTCACACACAATCCCTGTGTTGTACAGCCCTTCCAAAAGCCTCAAAGTGTATTTCAATCCCAGTCAATTATGAAGGAATAGAAAACTTCTAAAGTTCAGTATTCAAAACGCTGGGTAAATTGTATAAAGTTAGATATGTTTTCTCCAAATACGCACCTTTCCTGGCTCTTCTGAGTTTTGTAATACGGTATTTGTGGATATTAGATATAATTTCACTTCCCCAAGCAAAGGCAGACCCACAGAGCAAGCCGGGCTCAGGGTCACCGCCCGGCCTCTGTCACTCTGCCTTCCTGGCTCAGAGTTGAGTGCACAGAGAAGCTTCTGGTATCCAAAGACCTGTTCGCTCAATTTGTTAACATCTTTAGAGAAACTGCCTCTTATGTCCTTGACACAGTACTTTCTATTGAAAACATAGAAGTGCTCACTTTTTTTTGTTTTCTCTACAAGTGCACAATAAAAGAATTTATGAAGTGTAACTATTGCCCATCTCTTTGAAATAAGGTTCTTTTGAATTTGCAACAAGAAAAAAATACTTACAACATGAAAAAAGACTATAATTTCACATTATATTTTTAACTTTCATTTTTATGTCTCACAGTAAGACATTTAAAATATCCAGACAGAAGCTCAATCATCCATGGAAATGAGAAATAATTTGAGGCTAGTAATATACAATTCTTTCCACTCTCTGATTATTATAACTATTGCTTCACGTACCATCAATTAAAGCATGTCTTGAACATATTTGTACTCTCTGCTTTAAATGAATTACGGAAGCTAGATCTTTTTAGCTGATTAAAGTCAATACACCTAGAAAAAATTTGTAATCTATGTAATCATGGGTGTTTCACAGTCCCTAGATAGAATAATTCTGAAAGAGTAATCTTTTATAAACCTAAGTTTATTATGTTAGTATATACCACTTTTTACATTCTGTGTCAACTTTGCCAAATTGATAGAAACCCTTTAATGAGTATTAGTGAAATTCCTTAACAGTTGCTCTGATTATGCATGACTTCTTAAAAATAGGCACATCATAAATATTACCGTTATCTGAATTAGATTTCTCTTCTGCTACTGAGTAAAGGAAAGGATTGGTAAATGAGTCCACTCACTTGTGCCTCAATTTTCCCTAAAGAACAATGAAAATAAAATACTTGACAAATTTAGCAAGTATTTTGCTGAGTCATCAGTGGATACCAATATTTTTACATAAGGCTGAAGCTACCTGGGTAAGTTTCTTTCGAACAATTCCTTACTATGTAGCCTTGATGGCAATATTTCATTGTGTGAGGGAAAAATCTCCACATAGACTTATGGTTTCATTGAGCACTTAGGAAGAAATTTTGTTTTCATTTGTAGTTTTAGAAAATGTAACTCCTTTGACTCAAGATAAACGCTAATAGTCAGACTTCTTTGTCTCATCTGATGTAACCCTGTGCTTTATGAAACCAACAGGCTCCATTACCTTGCAACTCAGTACTGTGTGATATTAAACTTTAATAATGTTTATAAGTAGTCTCAAAAATACTCAGACAAAACTATGAGTCTAAGTTTTATGTGTAATCCTATGTGCTAAAAGATAGTTACATAACTAAATAGATACTGTAACGTTTTGAGTTCAAGTTGATTTTTTCACCTCTTGATAAAATATTTTTTATAATTTTCTAAGCATTCTTGATCTTTGCTTTGGCAATAAGAGTTGTTCTCAAACGTTTCTGAATTTCTTTTTTTTTGTTGTTGTTTTTTTTTGCAGTTTTTGGCCAGGGCCGGGTTTGAACCCGCCACCTCTGGTATATGGGGCCAGTGCCCTACTCACTGAGCCACAGGCGCCGCCCTAGTTTCTGAATTTCTAAGTAGGTTTATTCATTTAAATACACACTTAGTCTTCCGTATGTGAACAACGTGCTGCTCACTATAAAAATTCATGAATAATTACCAGTCCAACATGTAAACACATAAATATGCATGTATTCCAACTAATATAGTTAATAATGCATGTTGCAATTCATTGTTGATTTTCACCACATGCAGGCATGGGCGAAGATGTTAAATTCGTGAGGGTGAATTGGAGGAGAGAGGCAGAGAATAACGTCCTGCTCGAGAAACAAGCACTATTGAGCCTAAAAAATATATATGTAGGTTTGGAGCAGCTGGAAGGCCACACCCGTGAGGGACCACCCGGTGAAGGAGACGGGCTCAGAGTGAAGTGGGCTGCGGATGTAAAATCTGCAGGGAGCCGTGGCTGAGCTTCGCGGCCAGGACCCCAGTGTCCAGCTCTGTGTGGCCTGAGTGGTCCCGTTGACATAGCCAGGACAGCATGACTGATGGAACAGGAGGTGATCCGGACTGAAAGGAGTTAAAATGCCACCGCTGGTGCCATAAAGGAATTGCTAACATCATTAGGAAGGCTGTGCTTCAAGATGAGCTTTCAAAACATGATCATGAGAGAGGAAAGAGTCAAAATTACTCCAGCGTGTGGGACTGAAGCAGTGAGGACCTTAGTTGAGGGAGACAAAGGGAAGCAGGAATTTTAAACAGGAAATAATTCAACCAAAAATAAGCATTTAAAGGTATGTAAATCACTGCGTGCCCAGAGCTGTAGGGTTGTGTGGCCCCGTGCACACCCAGAAGGGGCAGTGTGTGAAGTTGTGGGGGGGCGATGAACACTCATGCCAGGCATGATCGGGAAGCCCTTCACCAATCCTGGTACAGCACGTCTACCTAACCCAGGGGCCAGTGAGAGTCCGCAGAAATATGTAAGCATTGGAATAAAAGGAAAGCATTTATAGTTCAGAAATATCTCTTTCTGAGGTTAAGAAGGAAAAAAGCGAGCAATGTGAGAACGCTATTGATATGCACAAAGTGGACAGAGAGATGCGTCTGTCTGGCGGGGTGACCCGTGGGTATAGGCAAGAACATGGACTTGGATAGTGTCGAAAAGATGCCGGTCAGATGGCTCAGTTATCAACCAGTGGGGGGTGTTGGAGGAAAGGAAGAAATCAGAAGAGGCCTCTCTGGTGGGTGGGCAGCGTTTCACTCTGCTTCCCAGAGCTGGATTGCTCAGCCAGGTCGGGAGCGTCCCCACCCGTGCCTCACGCCTCGCTCCACTGCCTCATCCTCTCTTTAACTTTCCAGGCACAAAGCCCTGTCTGCTTACATCAGGAGCTTTTTAAAACCATTTTTGTTACTTATTTTACAAACCCATCATTTCGTGCTTTGAAACCAGATAATTTACTCTCTAATAAGATAAACCGTTCCCTAATAACCAGATGACTCCTGCTGTGACTGATCCATCCCCCCAGTATCCCCTTTGTTGAAATTCCCTCTCTCCTGCCTCACTACACCTGAGGTTATCGTAAGTCACTTCACACAGTGAAACTCGCTGACCTGCATATTCTCTACCTGCAGAACAAAGACGGCAGCATGGACCCGTAAATCTCAGGTTGTGTTTTGAAAACCGTTAACTGGGCTTCTGAACACCTAAAAATCTGTTAAAGGTGTTAGTGGTGTTATTTCTACCTGTCAAACCCACTTCACATGTCAAGAATTTAACTCAGGTCGCCTGGCCCACCTGTCCTATCACCAGGTACGTAAGTGACTCTCTCCCACCCGTCTGCGCCCAGACTGCCTGCTTGCTGCATCGCAGTGCTTCTCCCTGATATTAAATATTTTTGTGTATTTGTTACACACTGTTCTTCTTACTAAGCTGTGAGCTCCTAGAAGGAAAAGCCATGTGTGTCTCTTTCTTTCACACACAGTACGAGCACAAGACTCAGTCGTTAATCTGTCCCTGAAAAACAAAACCCCAAACTAAACCATCTCTGCCTGGCTTCAGCAACCCCTGCTTGAGATCCGACATTACCCAACATAGTTCCGATGTCAGACTTGAATGCTGAGATTTCTGTTCTTTAACTTTTTCCTTTATGTCACCACTGATTTAATTTATTCTTTCTGCTCTTTTCTATGCTTTCCAATTATCCTAGGTCATAAATCTATTTAGGATATATCTGCATCTCTCCCTAGACTGGGCTTCCCATTCATCCACACAAATTATATGGGTTTTTTTCCACCTTAGAATTTCTTGTCACTTTGACCTTCAGCTGTTCTTAACTTATTAATTCCTGGTCCTGAATAACTTTAACTTAATTTATACCCCTTTCTTCCTAGGATTCCCTGGCAAATGTAAATTGTGCAAAGAAGTCCCAATACAGTCAGTATCTGGGAAACCAGAATTTTTAGTTGCTCTTATACAGGGTGGCCATAAAATTTGTGTGCAATTTACACATGAATTTTATGGTCACCCTGTACTTTTCTATCTTTCTATTATCACAGCGGTCGGTCAGCTTTACTCACTACAGATTCTCATCCCTATGTCGCTATCAGTTTATCTGTCTCCTCCTGGATAATCTAACTCAGATAGTAGCTCTCGGGTAGGATCTTTGTTCTTCAATTCCTGAGACCTGCGTATCTCTGGCCCATTCTGGACATCCAACTACATTGTATGTCTTTAATGTATTTTTATTAAAGTTTAGACCTTAGAAATATATATTCTATCATTGTATCAATTAGAAGTTTTTCATTTGAGACTAAAGCTTACTGGAATGCTCTTTTTCAAAGGTTATTATTCATTATTGATTTTTTTTTCAATTTTCCAGATACACTCAAACTCCTTGGACTCCTGTTCCTTCTCTGGCTGTGGAAAACATTACAATTAACATTAATGATAGACATATATCATTGGATACATGCAATACAAATGAGAACTGGACCAAATAGGGAGCCTGGGGCCAGATAGCTTCCCCAGGTTGTGCAACTCCTGGTCAGTTTGTGACGATGGAACAAAGTCAATCAGTTCAGTCCCCCTGTGTCCAGGTGTGCAGGACCACAGGGTGCATCAGAACAAGGAAGGGACAGGGGTGATGGGTGTCAGAGCGTCCTAGGAGCCATGACCATGTTATGCTTAAAGTTTACACCCCATTTCTCCCTCATCCCTTTTCATATTCGGCATATCCCACACATGCGTCCCTTTCTTTACTGTCAATATTCTTCTTATAACAAACTGTTTTTCCATTGAAATTGCTCCTATAATCATTCTCCACAAAGTCACCCTGACATTAATCACTCCCCATTCCTTTCAGTATTTCTCTTGTGTAATTGATGTGAGTAACCACCTTCTTCTCCTTCAAATTCTATTTGGAATAGCTTCCAAGACACAATAGCATCCTAGTTCTTTTCTCTTTTTTGCATATTTATTTCTTTTCTGCTTTATACATTCATTGATCCTGCTTCTGTCCCACTTCCCTAAAATAGACATTTCTAAAAGTCCCATTATTCAATGAGCAACCATGACTTGAGTGTGTACTCTGAGACAGCATGGTTACTAAAGATGCATTTTCTGGAATTCGTGCTTTATTGAGAGCACAGCTCTCATGAGCATTGTCCTCACCTACTGTTCAGACATTAACCTTCACCCCCGGGTGCCTAATCTTTCAGACTAAGAACAGGGTGCACTCTGGGAAGAAGCTAGGGAGTCTCTTGTCCTTTGAGACCTTTAAGTATAAATCAGTAGGCTTTATTCCAAGGGTATTTATTTTTTTCAGGACATTTCCTCTGTTATATTTTGCATTGTTTTGTTTCTTTTTCTGGTAAAATACATGCATTTATCAACTTAACCATTTTTAAATGCCCCTCCAGCTCAGTCATATAAAATACATTCTTAATGTTGTGTAGCCACAGCCACCACCCACCTCCATAAGACTTTTCAACTTGCAAAACTCAAACTCCTTATCCATCAAACAGTAGCTGCGTACTCCCCCTCCCTGCTAGCCACTCCAATTCGGCTTTCTGTCTCTATGATTTTGACATCTCTACATATTTCATATAAGTGAAATCATACAGTGTTTGTCTTTTTGTGACATAATGAAACACATATATATTCATATACTCATTTTTCCCATAAAGAAAATATAACTTGAAGAGAGTAAAAGACCACCCAAGGCTCCCATAGCCTTTACTTCCTAGTCTAATACTCTTGACATTGCAATATTATAACACAGTTCAGAATTTATATCTGAATCAGCAATTACAACATGGCAAACATAAACTTTCTTGTCACCAAAAAATATTGTAAAGGTGAGGGTTCAAGACGTCTGACTAGACACAGGGAAAGCCAGGTCTCCGCAGATGAAGGAGCAAGTTACAGGTGAAGATTTATGACTCTAAAAGAATAACAGTGGAGAGGGTAGAGTGTAGCCGAGAGTTCAGGAGAAGCCAGGCACTGAAAAAGGGAGAAGGCAAGAGGCTGGCAGACCCTGAAGAGGAATCCGAGGGACCTGGTATTTCACCTGAAGGGTGGGTGGGAGTGTTCTAGGTCCCCACCCACATGGAAGCCCAGAATCAGAACCATCCGAGAGCTCCTCTGCCCTGGAAAACCCAAACACCATGGTGGGAGGCGATGGGTCCACATTATCAGGTTTTACAGGGTTGGTGGCCCTCCAGGGGCTTAAGTTACCCTGACAGTTGTCATACCTGGAACTGTGTACTGCCCAGGGAGCCCCAGACCTTGTGTCTCCACATCACCAGAACCACTGTAGACATGCTCGGTACCCACTCGGACTGTGGCAGCCACACAGGGACCGCTGATGGACCCAGGGGAGTTGGCACATCAAGGGAGCATCCCTTGGGACAAAAACCACCAGACACTGTGCTTTCCTGAGCCCCAGTTACCCTTTCCTGCAGGTGGAGACTGACTGCACTGCTTCCTGTGGTGACATGCACGTTGTGTCAGCTCTGCAAGGCAGGCGTGGGCCTCCACCCACTGCCCAGGTGGCCTCATCAATCAAGAATTGCTGTGAAGAAATGGACTTCTCTTCCCTGTCTTTCCACCACTGCAGATGCAGCTGCAGCTGCTCCCAGAGTCAACCATTCTAGGGCTGAGTGTGGCTCTGGCCTCACTGGCAGTGTATCCACCAAACACGGCTTGCAGGAAATATGGAGCCTCTCCCTCCATCTACACAGAGCAGCAGTGTCCCTGCAGCGCAGAGCAGGACAGCTGCAGAGCCATGTGTCTGGGGCACAGGGAGGAGATTCTGCACGGGAAGGAGTCCGTCAGAGCACTGGAACCGCAGCCTGGAGACAGACAGCAGCGCCTGTTCCACCTGAGTGTCCCAGGCACCAGTACGAGTGTGACATGGAAGCAAATGTCCTGCCTGTTGAGGCTATGAAGCTGAGGAAGCCACCCTCCCCACCACTAACTATAAAGACCTCAGCACATTTTACCAGAAGCTCCATCCACCACCCTCTGGCCAGAGCAGGTGCTGTGCCTGCCACTGGAGTGTGCTGGGCAAGGCTTAGTGGCTTAGCTCACCCAGCTCTATTTCCCCCTCAGAGGTTGACTTGGGAGTTCAGGCCACTGCACACCCACAGAACTGGCCATTGCTTGAAGCAACAAACAGCTTTTCCAAGAAAAGAAAGATCAAGCATTTACCCATCTGCTTCTGCCCTAACCAGATCTTACCCATAAACAACACCAATTGGCTGGAAGGTTGAGGTGCACAAAATACAAATCTGTTGATATAAGCACCCAGCACCATAGCCATATGCCACATGCAGGAGAATGAAACTAGACCCATATCCCTCACCATTTACAAAATTTAACTCATTTGGGGACTTAAATGTAAGACCTGAAACTACGAAAGTTCTAGAAAACAAAAAGAAAAATCTCTTCTAGACATCAGCCTAAACAAAGAATTTGTGACTTAGACTTTAAAAGCAAATGTAATGAAAACAAAAATAGATGAATGGGACCTAAACTACAAATCTTCTGCATAGCAAAAGAAATCATCAACAAAATAAATAGACAACCTACAGAATGGGAGACAATGTCTACAAAGTATGCATCTGACCAAAGACTAATATCCAGAATCTTCAAGGAACTCAAACAACTCAATGAGAGAAAAACAAATAACCCCATTTAAAAAGTGGGCAAAGGACATGAACATACACTTTTTAAAGGCCAACAAATATGTAAAAAATTATCAGCATGACTAGCCATCAGAGAAATGTAAATTAAAACCACTGGGTGATCCCATCTTACACCAGTCAGAATAGCCATTAGTTAAGAAGTTAAAAACTGTAGATGTTGGTGGTGATGCAGAGAAAAGAGAACACTTAATCTCTGTTGGTGGGAATGTAAATTAATGACTCCTGTGGAAAATAGCATGGGAATTTCTCAAAGAAGCAAAAGTAGAGCTACTATTTGATTCAGCAATCTCACAACTGGGTACCTACCTAAAGGAAAAGAAATCAGATCAAAAAGAGAACTGCACTCATATGTTTTGGGGGGCACTATGCACCATAGTAAAGATATGGAATCAACCTAAGTGTCCACCAACAGGTGATTATAAAAGGAAAACATGGTTATATATACACGGGAAACTATCCAGCTATAAATAAGAATGAAAGCTTGTCTCTTCCAGCAACATGGATGGAACCGGAGGCCATTATCTTTTTTTTTTTTATAATATAAATATATGTATTTTATTATTCTTCATTACATTATTCCCCCACACACACCTCTGTTATCTTAAAAGAAACAACTCAGAATCAGAAAGTCAAATACTGCATCTTCTTACTTATAAATAGGAGCTAAATAATGACGATACAAGGACATGGAAAGTGAAATGGTACAGTGGAGACTTAGAGGATGGGAAGGCAGCTTAGTGAGAAATTATGTAACTGGCATTAAGGATAGTAATCAAGTGATGGCTACCCTAAAATCCCAGCCTTCACCACTAGGAATATACCCATGTTAACAAAACTACATGTACACCCTGAATTTTAAAAATAAAGAAAAAAACTATGATGTTTAATCCATGTCTACACAATAATATATGACAGTAACACAGGTTAGTTGCAATTAAATATAACAAGCATTATTACATAATTGAAATTAATATTATGAGATTTGGCACAAAACAACCAAGAAATCATTGCCTAAGTTTTGAACTAAACTAACTAATTTATTTTTCATTATGAGATTTTTTTTTTGTCTATTTTTCCCCTACTTCACTGAATCTAATACCACTAGCTTGTGAACTTCCCCAGAGAAAAGACCAATATAATTCCTGCCATTTACAGACATGAAGTCAATACTGATTAAGTGAATGAGTGAACAATAAATTAGCTCTTGAATTTGAATATCTATGAAATCTGTTCTGAGTAGCACATGTTTGTAGCTGCTTATTACTGTAATATTTATTGAGTATAATTAATTTTGCTGATAAAAGCTATTGATGTATTGAAGTGCAATTGCTGATAAAAGCTATTGATGTGTTGAAGTGCAATAAAAATAAAAATTAAGGAGTCCTCTGCAATCATCGAAACAATTCATTCCTTTCCTCAGAATTGCTTTAGCTAAATGCCTTAACATAATGCAACCACATTTTAAAAAAGTAAAAACAAAAACAAAAAAACCCCAATGTGTACATTTAAAAAATAACATTAATAGGAATATTAAGAGAATTGTTAAGGCAAAAGAAAAATAAAATCAATAAGGAATAAAGAAAAAAATTAAAGGTAAGATACATGTTAATAGTTATATGAAAACGATAATATAATATTTTAAAATGTCTAAGTTACACATATCACTAAAATTATATAAAAATATACCCAAAGATAAGTAAAAGGAAATAAAGTATTCTAAATTTTTAATAATTTTCTGAAAGAGGGAAACGTAATAAATTACGGTCAATATAAAGAACTGGGCCTACTGTACTGATATATATACATGTGGCAAGTGTCTGGTCTATGAAAATTAGGTCAACTTAAGGAGATGATCAATGTAGGGAGGTTGTCAGCTATGGAGGTAACTTGTAAATATCTCCAGAGAATTCTTCTGATAAAACACACACACACACACACACACACGAACACAGGCGTGTGTGCACATACACACCCAGTGGAACAGAATAGAGAACCTAGAAATAGATCCATGCATTTACTTCCAACTCATCTTTAGCAAAGGGACCAAGAACACAGTAAGGGAAGGACAGTCTCTCGACAACTGGTGCTGGGAAAGTTGGATAACTACGTTCAGAACAATGAAACTAGACCCTCATCTTTCACCAGGCATAAAAATCAACTCACAATGAATTAAAGGTTTAACTCTAAGACTTGAAACTATGAAATTACTAGAAAGAGAAAAATGGAGAAATGCTCCAGGACATTGGTCTAGAGAAAGATCCCAATAGTACAGGCAACCAAAGAAACAAGTCACATGGCATTGCAACAGAGTAAACGGGTTCTGCAAAGAAAAGGGAATAATCAGTAAAGAGAGGACTCAAGCATTTGAGAAACTATCTGAAACCTATGCATTTCACAAAGGATTATTAACCAGAATATATAAAGAGCTCAAATAATAGGGGGGCAAAGGCAAACAATCCAATTAAAAAAGGGCAAAAGATCTGAACAGACAATTTTCAAGAAAAGATAGAAATGACCAACAAATATATGAAAAAAATGCTAATATCAGTAATTATCACATAAATACATACACAAACAACAAGTCAGGTAATAACAGATACTGGTGAGGATGCATGGAAAGGGGGATCCTCAAACACTTTTTGGGAGATGTAAAATTACTACAGTCACTATGTAGAACAGTATGGTGATTCCTAAAAAAACTGAAAGTAGAATTACCATAAGATTCAGAAATTCTACTACTGGGTATGTATCCAAAATAACGTGTCAAAAAAAAATCTGCACTTCCATGTTTACGTAGCGCTATTCACAACAGCCTCTGTCATTTCAGAAACATAGGTGGTCGTTATGTTAAGTGAAATGCATCAGGCTCAGAAAAACAACTATCACATGTTCCCACACATATGTGGGAGCTAAAAAAAGTGAATCTCATGAAGATAGAGAGTAGACTGTTGGTTACCAGAGGCCAGGCAAGGGTAGGTGGTAGGGGAGACGAAGAGAAGCTGATTCATGGGAACAAATACAGAGTTCAATGGAAGAAACAAGACCTGTTGTTAGACACATCCGTACGGCAGCTATGCCTAATTTTTCATGATTTATTATACATTTCAAAATAACCAGGAAAAAGAATTCTAATGGATCTCACATAAAGAAATACCAAGTATTTTAGGTGATGGATGTCCCAAGTACTCTGATTTGATCTTTACAAATTACTTGGATGTATTAAATTATTACACGTACCCCCAAACTATGTACATTTATTATGCATCAATAGAAAATTGAATTCAATAAGGTTGCAGAGTGTAGAACTCCACTTACACAATCATCTTGAGAAAATATACACATAAATGAGGAAGAGATTGGCAGTCGTTGGAGATTAGGGATGTGGTGGGGAGGTGGGCAGGGGCATGCCTCTGCGGTTATACTGGGGCTACAGTAGGATCTACAACCACAGGCATGCTACGTTATGTTACAAGGTTGACTACGACATCTCTTTGGTCACCGGGTAGGCGCATGGACTCACCGGCTCAGATCCGTCCCGGGCACGTACTGAGTGAAGCGAGAGTGGAGCAGAGGAATGAGTCTGAGGTCGCACCACCGCTTCTCCCACCTTAAGCCTGGAGATGTCGGCCATGAGGAACACGATAATGTGTCCTGAAAAGAGTAGAATCATTCAGAATTGGGTTTTTCCTTCTATGTGTTCAATTTCTTTTTCTTTTTTTTTTTTTTTATTAAATCATATCTGTGTACAATAATTCAGTCATGGGGTACAGTGTACGGGCTTCAGATACAATCAGAGATATTTTCATCAACCTGATTGTGATAGCATTCAAGAGACTTTCTCATTACT
>CAUYRH010030201.1:0-34307 GCA_963574655.1 Perodicticus potto | reverse complement strand
CCCGCCAAATAACAATGACGGCTGCAATCAAAAAAAATAGCCGGGCGTTGTGGCGGGCGCCTGTAGTCCCAGCTACTTGGAAGGCAGAGGCAGGAGACTCGCTTGAGCCCAGGAATTGGAGGTTGCTGTGAGCTGTGATGCCACAGCACCCTATCCAGGGTGATAGCTTGAGGCTCTGTCTCAAAAAAAAAAAAAAAAAAAAAAAAAAGAAGGAAAAGCAAGAATGAGGTTGAGTCTAGAATTTCTGAAACAAAAGGGGTGACTTCTGAGCTACTTCAAACCAGTAAGAAAGACCAGAGAGATTAACCCCAACTTGTCTAAGGCAGGAAGCAAAGAGAAGGAACTACGAGTCCGGACGGCGATACAGATGAGGAGTTCCAGGGCTGCTTGCTCGTCAGTGAGCTGCTGTCCTCACATGAAGTCTCTGAAACCCAATGCCGTCCCTTCCTGCAGCTGACCAGTCTCTGCACTTCTGCTGGTTTACGAGGAATTGGGAATCTATATTCTCCAGTTGCTCCTCAACCTGAATGCAGTGTTCCTCACGCTTGTGAACTCTCCAAGACCCTATTTTTAAACTGGTCCTGCTAATTTTTGCATTCTCCCCACCCTTGCTTTCCACCCCAGGGTTGGGGTGAGGGTGGGGGGAGGGGTGTATGACACTCCGGCTCTTGCCCTGGCTTCTTGCAAAGAGAAGAGACAAGACCGCCTCCACTAATTGACCCCGAGGGTCTCAGCTGTGCTAAGCTGGGTGTTTGTTAGATCTCGTTAGGCCTGTAATTAGCGTGGGGAATCTAGGTCAGAGGCACCAGGCTGCAGCGATGGTCTCCCGGGAAGCACAATAAAGGTGGGGGATAGCAAATGGGCTCCTCACGGTGTGTGGGGGGCGAGCGGGGGAAGAGACCGGTGAAGTTCATGTGACACGCAGACCACAGACACAGGACCACACGTGCAGAAAGGCCTTCAAACTCTTTTCTCTGTGTGTGTGTGTGAGAGAGAGAGAGTGTGTGTTGCTCCTGCATTTACTCGAGTTCCCTTCCAACCTCTCCATATATGGTGTGGCTCTAGAGCGGGCTAGGGATTGGCTGCTGGTGTTGGGAGATGGGGAGGTGAGAAGCAAGCAGAAAAAGAAAGGAACAGAGCTTGGGAAGCGAGTGAGGAGGGGAGGGAGCCCAGCCCTGAGGGTTGCAGAATGGGGCTGGGCCTGCCTGCCAGTGAGGTTTACACAGGGGAGACCTTTGGGACAGGTTTTTGGGGAGAATGAGGTGAAGGGACTATTGGCAGAGGAGACGGGAGCAAGAGGACAGGAGGCAAGAGCTACCCCCCAGGGTCAGAGCAGGCCTGGTGTGTGAGGGTAGCAGGCCTGAGAGAAGCTGGTGGGTAGATTTCTCCCTTGTTTGCACCCTGGACAGCCTGTGCTGTGGAACAGCACGCACGGTAACCCCTCGCCTGCCAGGCCAGCACCTCAGACACTCTTCCCAGTGGAGGAAGGTCAGGCCTGTACAACCCCATTAGCCCCAGCAGCTTAGCTAACAACCTGATGGGCACAACAGGAAAGGTGGACGGAAATGTCACTGAAAAGATTCGGCATCTAGCTCTTTACCTGCCTCTGCCCCTCACCCCATTCGGCTCTGCGTCCTGATTTTCTCATCGCCCCATCCCAGGGCCTCCCAAAGGAGTTTCTTTTTTCCAGTTTATTGGGGTAAGATGAGAATATAGCCAACTTGCTGGGAAAGAGGGAGGGAGGAAGAATACACACATCCTGAAGACGTCTGTGGGCAGCTGTGTGGTGGGAAAGTTGCCCCACACGGCCGACAAGCTCTGTCCTCGCGTCTAGGGGGAGGGACGGGGATGAAGGTGCTGCGGGGAGGGAAACTAGCCCCTGCACCTGCCCTCCTGCCATGCTGCCAGGGCTCTAACACATGTGCTAAGTGAACAAAAATCAGGCTCACGGCCCCCGCAAAGGGGACACTCCCAGCTGTTCTTCTAGTGGGAAGCCTGGTTTTGTGCTAAGCGCTGGGATTCTTTTTTTTTTTTTTTGTAGAGACAGAGTCTCACTTTATCACCCTTGGTAGAGTGCCGATTCATCACACAGCTCACAGCAACCGCCAACTCCTGGGCTCAGGCGATTCTCTTGCCTCAGCCTCCCCAGTAGCTGGGACTACAGGCGCCCACCACAACGCCCGGCTGTTTTTCTGTGCTGCAGTTCGGCCGAGGCTGGGTTTGAACCCGCCACCTTTGGTATATGGGGCCGGCACCCTACTCCATGAGCCACAGGCGCCGCCCAGCACTGGGATTCTTGAAGACCAGCGACTACACCTTTCTCCCACTTTCTAGCTGTAAAGCGCTGGCCTACTTGCTTCTCCACATAGAGGAGAGCAGGCTGTGGGCATAGCCTATGGCCTGCATTAAGCTAAGTGAGGGCTGTTAGCCTATGCCCCAGCCCTCATCAGACTGTTCTCAGGCCAACTCTGCTTACTTGACTCAAACTAGTAGCAGAAGCTTCAGGGTAATAGTTGTCAACTGGCCGGCAGTCATTTCCCACACATTGTCCTTAAACTAGGCAGTCTGCAGATGAGGAAGTGTGTGCCTTGCCAGAGCCTCAAAACCAAAAAGGCAAGAGTTACAACTTGAATCCAGCTCTTTCTGGCCTCACTGCCCTGTGGCCTGCATGTTCCAGTCGTCGACCCGGAGCACTGGGAGCTGCTGGTTTGCTGCCTCCGCAGCCCAGGAGCCCAGAGCTCAGCTCTTCAGTCTCCCGAGGTCACCGAGCTTTCCTTCCCATGTCCCTCACCTGTCATTCTCCTCTCCAGTGTCTCTATTTTCTGGCTCCCCTAAGAGCCACAGATAATTGGCATGTTGGGATAGATATCAAGTTCTTGCTTTTCTTTTTCCTTATGATGTGGGAGAGACAAGAAAGAAAAAAAGACAAAAGGGAAAATGCTGGTAAAATAAAATTAATACAAAGATACTTTTTTTTTTTAAGACAGTCTTACTCTCGCCCTGGGTAGTGCTGTGGCATTATCATAGCTCACAGCAACTTCATAAAAGGTAAAGAGTTCTGAAAAGAATGTAAGCTTAACTCAGACTTTTGGTATTTGTGACTCTGCTGATCACACTTAGTTTTGCAGAGCGAAGCCTATTTGGAGGACAGGAAGGTTGGGACTTAGGGTCTCTCTCCTCATGCCCTGGGAATGACAGGAAGATGACATGCTTCGTGTACTTTCTCTCTCAGTGGCTTACTTGCTCCTCAGGGAGGAGACTAGTTTAAATAACTAGTAGGTCTAGGCTAGATCTGGGAGATACGTCGAAGTGAGCAATGTTTAAACTTGGAAACTCCCCATCTTCCTTCTGTGGGCTGCAGGAGTGACATTAGAGTGAAATGGGAACTAAAAGGTCTGTGTCACTCCCACAAGATTTTTCTTGTCTCTGATCCTACCCAGTCTAACATTAGGGCAGCCTCACAGCCAGATCTACATGGAATTTGTTCCCATTTCCTCTCCCTTCTCCCCTCACTCCTAGTGAAGCCCCAGATCAGTGGTTCTCAACCTTCTTAATGCACAATGTATTTTCATTGTTACAAAGGGGTCGCGACCCACAGGTTTGAGAACTGCTGCTCTAGATGTTGGCTCTTAAGAGGCAGATTTAGGGGTCAGAAGTGGTGGCTCACACTTATAATCCCAGCACTCTGGGAGGCTGAGGCGGGTGGATTGCCTGAGCTCAAACGTTCCAGACCAGCCTAAGTCAGATCAAGACCTGTCTCTAAAAATAGCCAGGTCTTGTGGCGGGCGCCTGTAGTCCCAGCTTCTCGGAAGGCTGAGGCAAGAGAATCGCTTGAGCCCAAGCATTGGAGGTTGCTGTTGAGCTATGATGCCACAGCATTCTACCAAGAGTGACAAAGTGAAACTATCTCAAAAAAAAAAAAAAAGATAGCTAGTTTAAGGAAGATCAGCAAGATAGCAAGGGGTACACTGCAAAGTGTTCTTTTACCCCTGCATTTACTTGATTCATGAGGGTCTCTGTACCCTTCTTTCCAAAATTCATTCACATCTTGCCTTCAGAACGCTTCTGAATCAATCAAGCGATTACTGTTACTGAACTGTGTCTTAGAGATGTTGGAAGTAGCACACGCGTGAGACACCAGACCCCCCAGGCAAGAGTACAAGACAGGCTGGCAGCTCCCAAGGTGCTTAGGGAGACAGTGGCATGAGCATAAAGATGTTTTTCTAACGCTCGGGCTTGAGAGAAATTGGAAGAGAGATTTGAGGAAGGAGAGAGGCTACAGGAAACCCAAGCTTGGCCGAAAGAGGAACCTGGACCCGGGCTTGGTTTTCCCCTTCATCCTACCCAGCTTGCATTACACATCAGTTTCATTTTTAGTTCAGCTCTTCTGCAGGGTCAGTTGTCTCTATCCCCTGAGCTAGGTCTCCCCAGTCAAATAACCAAAGCAGGCCCAACCATCTAAGGTTATACTATGTATCTCTGAATCAAAGTTGGGAAGGGTGTCCAACAGGAAGGGCAAAAAATACCTCAGAAAATTCAGGTGGCTCAATCTTAATCAGAGAATGCTTTGAGATTTAAATTCCACACATCCTCCTCAAGGTTGGGATAAACGTCGCTTCTCCTATGTGCATGAAAGGGTGACACTGACCTCCACATCCCTACAACTGGAGTTAGGCAGCTAAAATTTCACCCTTAGATAAACCTGGACTGGGCGTAGTGGCTCACGCCTATAACCGTGGCACTCTGGGAGGCTGAGGTAAGACTGATTGAACCCAGGAGTTTTGAGACCCACCTGGGTAACACAGAGACCTCATCTCTACAGAAAAAATTGAAAACCTGGAATAAGATTTATGAGAAAGCCTCCCCTCTAATCCCACTCCCTCTTAAGGTGGGTGGTGTGTGTTAAAATGGTCAGAGTACATCCTTATTACCCTTTCTCTTTCTCTGTGCAGGTGGGAGCTTCTTAATACAGCTATGGGGTCATCTCAAACCTGAGGTGGGCAGGCTGGAAAGAAGGCTGGTTGGGGTGTCAGGCAGCAGCAAAAGAATGGGTTTGCTTCCTTTTTTTTGTTGAGGTAAATAAAAAAGCTTTATCCTGCAACACTTGGAGACAAGAGTCTGTCCACCCCCCACAACTTTCAGATGCCACCCTCTTCCTTCACATCAGGCTCTTCCGGTACTGACTGTGTGTGGTGGTCTGTCTGAGGTGGGAGTCTGGGCTCTGCAGGTCCATCTGTCTGTACAGGTCTCTCAGCTCCCTGACCTCCTGCAGGACCCTCTTTGCCTGGCTCCAATTTGATGAGGCTTCTCCCAGCAGCCGCTCTGTCTCCTGCAGCAGCTGCTCTGACTCAGAATCAGGCGGAGACTGAGGGGGGTCCTTGGCCTTTCGCTTCCCGTCTCCTAGTCCCTGAACCTCTGCCAGCAGCTCCTGAGTCTTCTCCAGTTTTCTTGCTACCAGGTCTTGGATCCGGGACAGCTGCCCCGGGTGGGGTAGGATGGGGCTTGTGGGTTCCTCAGCCCGCAGGAGTAGGGTGTGGGCTGGGGCAGAGTCCCGCTGAGACAGAATCTCCTCCAGGGAGGCACAGCGGCCTTTCTCTGTAGGGGTCAACTTCTTGGGTGCCTGAGGGGTATAAGTAGCCCCCTTGTCTGGCTTTTCCCAAGGCCGGGGAAGGCTGCTTGCCCGATCTGAGGAGGGCTGGATACGGTCTGAGTCTGCTCTCCGTCGGCTGCTGGCCAGCTGGGCCACAGACTTGTCCAGATCAACTCGAAAGCTCTCAGCACAAGAGGTTGGTTCCTCAGGGGAAGGGTCTTCCTCTTGAATCAGGTCCAAGGTCAGCATTCCATCCGAGGTAGAAGTCGAAGCCTGGGAAAGTAAAGTTGGGGAACAAAGGAGGTAAACTGTCTGAAAGACAAGATGTAGGTTGCTATTCTCCCCAACGTGAATGAGAAGGCCTCCACTCTCGACTGAGCCCGGTTACTGCACCTGCTACTTCTTACTCCTTTGACAGTGATTCAAACTTAACTTTTTTTCTGTGATTTAATTTCTCCTGCTTGTCTCCCATATTCTCCGCTTTATTACATGCTTTCTGGGGAGTGTGTCCTTCCTTTGTACTGAGCATCACACTGACTCTGACACCACAGATACTCCCCCCAGCACAGTGACTGTCCTCTTCCGCCTGTATCTTCTGAGCCATACCCTTCAACCATTCTGCCGTCTGCAACTCAGAACCTCTGGCCTTATAATAAAACTTGTTCTTGGCTCGGTGTCTGTGGCTCAATGGGCAAAGGCGCCAGCCACATACACCTGAGCTGGCAGGTTCGAATCCAGTCCGGGCCCACCAAACGACGACGGCTGCAACCAAAAATGGCCGGGTGTTGTGGTGGGCGCCTGTAGTCCCAGCTACTTAGGAGGCGGAGGCAGGAGACTCGCTTGAGCCCAGGAATTGGAGGTTGCTGTGAGCTGTGATGCCACGGCACTCTATCCAGGGTGACAGCTTGAGGCTCTATCTCAAAAAAAAAAAACAAAAAAACAAAAAAACAAAAAAACAACTTGTTCTTTTTTTTTTTTGAGACAGAGTTTCACTTTGTAGCCCTTGGTAGAGTACTATGCAGTCATAGCTCACAGCAACCTCAAACTCATGGGCTCAAGTGATTCTCTTGCCTCAGTCTCCCAAATAGATGGGCCTATAGGCGCCTGCCACAACATCTGGCTACTTTTAGAGAGGAGGTCTCGCTCTTGCTCAGGCTGGTCTCAAACCTGTGAGGCTCAGGCAATGCACCCACCTTGGTCTCCCAGAGTGCTAGGATTACAGGCGTGAGCCACCGTGTCTGGCCCAAAACTTATTCTGTTATGTCCAGAATACTCTAAATTGTTTTTGAGACAGAGTCTCATTCAGTTGCCCTGGGTAGAGCGCTGTGCCATGGCATCAGTCTACCTCATAGCAACCTCAAACTCCTGAATTCAAGTGATCCTCCTGCCTCAGCCTCCTGAATAGCTGGGACTATAGGCACCTGCCACAACAACTGGCTACTTTTTCTATCTTTAGTAGAGATGGGGCCTCATTCTTGCTCAGTCTGGTCTTGACTTCTTTTTTTTTCCGTTATAATTTTGTTTTGTTTTTATTTATTTATTTATTGAGACAGTCTCAAGCTGTGATCCTGAGTACAGTGCTGTAGCATCACAGCTCACAGCAACATCAAATGCTTGGGCTTAAATGAGTATCTAGTCTTAGCCTCCCAAATAGCTGGGACAATAGGCACCTGCCACAATGCCCGGCGATTTTTTTGTTGTTGTTGGTTGGCTCAGGGTGGTTTTGAACCTGCCAGCCCCACTGTATATGGCCGGTGCCATAACCACTGTGCTACAGGTACCTCCTGGTCTTGACTTCTGAGCTTAAGGGGTTCACGTGCCTAGGCCTCCCAGAGTACTGGGATTATAGGCGTGACCCACTGTGCCCAACCCAGAATGCTATAATTTTTAAAAAGTGACACAACAGTTCAATATCTCATATGTTGTTTTAATCATTTTTTTTTTTACCGTAATTCGACAAGGCAGGCATGAGCACAGCCCCATTTTACAGTTGGAGACAAGCAGCTCCAGGGAACCACATGGGCAGTTAGTTGCACAAGGAGGTTCCAATTCAGGTGCTGTCTGACTCTGCCTCTATCCTTAATGGCTCAGAGCAGGCGTCCTCAACTTTTTAAACAGGGGGCCAATTCACTGTCCCTCAGACTGTTGGGAGGGCCGGACTATAGTTTAAAAAAAAAAAACTATGAACAAATTCCTATGCACACTGCACATATCTTATTTTGAAGTAAAAAACAAAACGGGAACAAACACAATTCACACCAACGCACGTGGCCTGCGGGCCGTAGTTTCAGGACCCCTGGCTTAGAGCTTAGTGGAATAAGAGAAACCACAACTTTGTATGTTATAGGGGTTCACTGTGACCCTTCCTCCTCTGAATGCCTATGGTACTCGACGCTGTTGGCCAAAAGGATAATTGGCCACCACAGCCTGTATTGTGATAGAAGGTACTCAACTCTTCTGATTTCATCTTCCTGTGAGTAGTAACTCATTTCTTCCCAAAGATGATAAACTTATTGACAACAGGAATTTGTGAACTTACAATAGGTGCTGAATTAATATTTTTCATTTAGATCAGGCAGGCATAGCAGTAGAGGGACTTCGCTTGCCTTTGATCTTGGCTTTGAGGAAAGGTCCCACAATCACCTCTGGTGGTATAAAGTTCTGTCTGAGGTGGGCTGATAAGAACTGGCCCTTTAGCAATTTTTTACATTATTATAGTTTTACATACCACAGCCATTAGGTGTCCCCTAGTTGGGGGGCGGCGGGAATGCTGGATTTTTGCCCTGTCTCGAGTGGGGTGAGCAAGATAGCTGTCCTCCTCAACGGTGACCTGAAGAGACACACTGAGTTATGGGTGCTCTTCAGGGACCCTCTGCCCCAACTCTGCAGCCCCCAAGGCCTGAACATGTCTGGACTGGGAAATTAACCCATTAATTGCTTATGAGCAAATCCATGGACAAAGGGATTTAAAGGACACGAAGGGGCTGGTAAAGCCGACCCAACATCGCTTATGGATCACGAAGCCGGAAGAGGAGTTGTCAGAAAAGACCGAGAGAGATGGCAGGAGAACAGGGTTTTAAAAAGAAAGATAAAGAAGTAGAGCTGGTGGGGCACATGGCACAGTAATGTTCCCTCCTCAGCACATCACGGCCACTCCCTCTGCCCAGCACCCGTCTCCCCACAATGAGCCCCTGACCTCGTCCAAGATGCGGTTCTTGGCTCGGGTGATAGCGGAGTTGAGGGCACTGATCCAGGATTCCTTCTCTTCTGGACTCACTGCCAGGAAGATTAGGTTGGGGGCCTGTGAGGAGAAGATTCTTGTTTCAGCCAGGGTTTCAGAGTTGGTAGCTCTACTTGACAGTGAAGAAATAAATAATAATGTCATTCTTTCAGATCTAACTCCTGGCAGGATAGAGAGTCTGCTTCTAGCGTCATCCATAACTTCAGGAAACCCAGCCTCTATTTATGCAAAATGCATAGCTCGAAAGTTGTTTTAGAAATGACCAACGTGGGCAGGGCCTGTGGCTCAAAGGAGTAGGGCACTGGCCCCATATGCCGGAAGTGCCGGGTTCAAACCCAGCCCTGGCCAAAAAGCAGCAAAAAAAGAAAATCAACTTAGGTACTATTAAAAGGTTAAGGAGTGTAATTTATAAAAAAAAAAAAAAAAAAAGTAATGACCAACGCGGAGCTAAAAAGGGTACTGGTATTGGAAATAAGCAGAGGAAGTCTGATAAAGGATAGTATTAAAATAAAAAATCTTTAAATGTTTGAAGAAATAGAATGTGACAAGAATAATTTCCCTGGTTTCCCTTAGACAAGAGGAATTAGATTTAGAACATCAACCAGCTGGGTGAGGTGGCTCTTGCCTATAATCCTAGCACTCTGGGAGGCCAAGGCAGATGGACTGCCCTGAGCTCACAAGTTCAAGACTAGCCTGACCAAGAGTAAGATCCCATTTCTAAAAATAGCCAGGCATCTGTAGTCCCAGCTACTTCAGAAGCTGAGGCAAGAGAATTGCTTGAGCCCAAGAGTTTGAGGTTGCTGCGCCATGGCACTCTACCGAGGGTGACAAAGTGAGACTCAGTCTCCAAACAACAACAACAACAACAACAAAGGACATCAACCAGCTATCAGGGTACAGGGCCACTGATTTTTCTCCTGAGGGATGTGTGTGTGAGAGACAGAGAGTAAGAGAAATAGAGATACAGACAGACAGCTATGATCTTTGTGGTTGAACAGTTAAAGGCTGACCTGCCTAGAGGGAAGAAAATGGCCACAAAATTCTCAGGTTAAATATAAAAGCCAGCAGGAGAGCAATTCTGCAGCCGAGACTGCTGAGAGAGCCTGGAGGGAAGTTCTCCCAGCCCCCTCTAACCCTGTGGATGTTCCAGTGGCCAAGGCGGCAGCAGAGACATACCGTGTTACCCGGCTGTTTGGAGTGGGCAAGAGTAAACTTGCTGTGGTTTTTCTTGCTCCTGCTCTTGGACTTCCGGAGCTCTTCACACTTCTCATAGTCACTCAGATCAAATACCTCTTGAATATTTTTCTCATCTTTTACCTAGGGAAGAGTTGGGGGTAAGATCAGGAGGATAAAATCACTTAGCCCCTCCTCCCTGATCATTGGATTAGATCATCTTGGGAAATAGAAAAAGTCTGAGGAGAGGGAGGGACAGGACAGGACAGAGCCCTCTGACCCAAAGCCTATAAAGGCCTGACTACGGTGACAAGACTAGAGCAGAGCCCATGACCTGACTCTTTAGGTGGGTTCTGTGTAAACACCGTATCCCCCTTCTCCTCAGTCAAGCTGCCATGTCCAGACTCCTAGAATGCCTCTCTTCACTCATGGCCGCCCCTCTGTTCCTAAAGGACATTGCTTATGTCCTAAAAAGGCTCACGTCCATAAAGGGACACGGTGACCAGTTTTATCTGATCATCCTGAGGCAAGAAAGACCCTTGATGGTGGGAGGAACAAGACAAAGGCAAGGCCAGTATCAGAGACATTTGGAAGGAGTCAAGTGTTGCCTCTGGCCCCCCAGTCACTCGCGGTTCCTACCCTTCCTTACTCCAAGGTACTGTAACAATCCAACCTGACTCCTCCGGACATGAAGAGTTTATTACCTATCTCTAGGCAAAGATGCACTTTCACTCTCACTGACAACTACAACTTCAGAAGCTGTCTTCCACAGAGTGTCACCTCTGTCCATTATTTCGGTTTGTGTGCCTGAGTCCCCTTATTGCCAGGAAGCCCTTCCTGCTGGGGTATCTGTCTTACGCTCTGGACCTTTAGCACCTCTAGGCAACATGTGGCTCTTGATACTTTTGCTGAATGTCTAATTGGACAATTCTCACTATAACATCCAACCTCAATCAGACTTTTCTGAGCATCAAAAAACAAACTGCATTAACATTTCTTCAAAGTTCCATTTTGAGTCTCCCAGAACTTTTTTCCTTTCCCCTAGGTTAGTATTCCCTGTAGTCTGGGAATACTCCAGACTGGCCCTGCTGGAGTGGCCCAGTCACCCTCTGCTACTTTACTCTTGGCCAAAAGATTCCAGGAATGGGTTAGGCAAGTTTTCCTAGGATAAGAAATGAAAACCACCACCACTTATCTTGTTAAAACTAACAAGTAACAGTAGCCTCATGTCTTCTCTGGAAGGTATCTATCCTCCCCGACTGGAATTATTTCCCATAGGAGCCCCTGCTTCCCAAGCTCTGAAATAGGAATTGTGTGCCTGGAGGTGTGACCTCCTCTATCCTAATTCTAGTCAGGCCTCGAAGTGGGGAAGTGGTTCTCTCTTTTATTCCCCTGCCTCCTACCTGCCCAACCTCCAGAACTGCAGCTGTGCCCTGTGGCTGATGACAGACAAGACAGCCCATCAGGATCAAGATCTTATAGCCTCATTCAGGCGCATGAATGCTCAGCCATCTACATTTGTTTCAGCAAAGCTTGGCCCCTCTAGGCTCCCTTCACCCTGCCCCAGGGCTCTTTGGCTTTGGGCTGTGAAGTGACCAAAGGCATCAAAAAATTATGAGTGCAAGTGAGATAAGGTGATGGCAAGGGGCATCTGAGAACAATTCCCAGAAACACGGGGCAGGGATGTAGGATGATGCATCATCCCTCTTCTCCCCCTCCTTCCCCAGAGTAGAGACTATCAGCAGAGTCCAGAAACCTTGGAAAGGAAAGTGCTGGGCGGGTGAATGTAGCCAGGGGAAGTTACTTGTTGCGTTTTCCTTAGGGGAAGGGAAGGGAGTTATTCTAGCTTGGACACATGCTGATAAGGAGCCCTGAGGAGAAGAGATATTGACAGAGGTTAGCCCTTGGTGGGGTGGGGGTGGGGGTGGGGCAGGAGATGGGATGAAGCAAACAATGGGACAAGTATATTCTAGAGCTCAGAGAAGACAGACAATCCCAGAAGCCTCTCTCTCCACTATATTGTTTTCTTTCCACTAATTCCCAAAGTTTCATTTATAATTACCCATCTTCCAAATTAGTCCTTCCTTTCCCAATTCATTACCCTTGCCCACAGAAAGGGATTTTTCTTACACCTGCTTGCCAAAGGAGTTGCCCTAAATCCAATTTCCTCTACCAAGAGGTCCCCTTCCAGTCTAGCTTCTGTTTCCATTGAGCCCATGATTGTAAGGCACCTCTACCCTTTCTGAGAAAGGGTGCCCTTGGAGAATGAGGAAAAGGATTAATAAATATAGAAGGAATTCCATGGAGGAGGAAGCTGTGGGAGTCTGCCTTTTTGGGAGGAAGGAACAAAAAATGATTGGTGCAAGTTAGGAATTTTCTTGGATTGACAGTATATTACAAACATTATGCTCTGTCTTTTTCTCTTTTTAAATTTTGAAACTAGTGGCTCTGAAGCTCTTGGGAAGTGGACAGAATGAAGCCGAGTCCTTGTCAGTTTCACCTCTAACCCATGCCTGTTATAGCACGGAAACTGGTTCTAGAGGAACAGCAATCCACTCAGTCCCTCTTTTCCTATGCCCCTCACAGCAGGAGGCAGTTGGCTCTGTGACCAGTCAGATGCTCCTGACTCACAGGACACTCAACATCCTAGGCTGAGGTCATGCCATACTTTCCCCTGCCTTTATACACCTTCCTCCCTAAGACATACTCTTTGCCCCTGGACTCTGCCACTTGAGCAAATACAAACAAGAAAAAAAGTATCTGAGTCCATCTACCCTTTCACGATTCTTGTTCTCCCTTTGATGTGGAGGAAGTTCTCCCTGATTGCTTACTACGGTTTCCTGCAATTACAAATTTTAGGAAAGACAGGAGATATACTTTGACACTTGCTATTTATTTTTTTAAACTCGAAAACCAGAAAATTCTGGAGAAAACTTTCTGTGGGATTTGTGATTGAGTAGAGGAAACCCTTAAAAATAAGTTCTTCCATTTAAGTTTTCTCTCACCTTTTCCCTAAGATTCTCCGTCACTGACTGAGTTCCTAGCCTAGCGTGAACAGCTAGGGTTCCTTACGAGGGATCTCTCTGGCTGTGGCACAGCTGAGCTCTTCCCTACTTGCCTGAGTAGATGTTCTTTTCAGAATGAATACTTTCTCTTGGGTGCTGTGTGTATCTGTCTCAGCCCATAAAAGAATTCATTTATTTAACTATAATCTACTGAGTAAGAGCGTCTACTGCAGAAAGGAAAAAAACTCACGGACGACTTCCTAGTTACCTTGGGTGTGGGAACAGGGAATCCGGGGCTACCTTAACAAGAACACAGGACAGTCTCCCAGTCTGTACTGACACAGTCACAGGGGTAGGGACTTGAATAATTTCTAATCCATGGAGGGACAATTCCAATTTCTCAATGATACTATGTGTTACTGACCCCAAGAGTTAGGGGAAAAAAGAAGACCACTCTGAATTCAATGATCTGAGCACAGATTCTGGCCCAGTGTGGACTGCAGTTTTCACGGTTAACTACAGAGCCAATGCTACCCGGAGACAGGCAGGGGTTCATAACTCCATTTTTCTCCCTTCTGATATAAACAGGTGGAGGGGGAACAAGAGTTCACTGCCTTTGTAAAAAAGTGCAGTCAGGGTGGGGAACACAGAGCATGCTGGTTAGGGACACAGGCTTCAACAAAAGTAACTACGTGCTGCACACAGATACTCTCCCTGAGGTCACAGGAGATTGACCCTGGGTTGTATGTGTGTTTTCCATGATTCAGGGCGGATGCACTGCTGATATGACCTGTGCATGCCCTGCTGCACACAGGAAAGGGGAGGCTAAGCTGGATCGAGGTGGGGGCAGGAAGGGTGGAGAACAAGCTGAATGAGAGTGTTTCAGCCACAACAGCAATGAAAAAAAAATCCTATTATCTGGAGGCCAGGATAGGAGGCAGCAAGGGATACTCAGAACTTCTAGGACTTCTTGGGAGGGGATTATCATTGTTGTCAGAAAGGTATTTGCAAAGAAAAAAGGATGGATACCAGGCAAACTCAACTTCTCATTCTCACTCAGGTCTTCGCACTAGCAAGTGACCTTTCTCTGCGGAGAAGGGGGGTAGAGACCAATGGGACCGCTGAACTTGCTTCTGGAGCAAAACAGGGGATGGATTTGGACAAGCGCCCCCGTGCAGTGATCAAGTAAAAGGAATGCGAGAAAAGCAGGGTAGCTGGAGGCAAAGGGCACCTACCTCCTTGTCGGAGATGTAGAGCTGGTCCCCTTTCAGCACGACATAGCGGTTTTTCCAAATCTCCCTGAAAATCCCTTTCCCGCAAAATTTCCGGACCCAGCCGACCTTCTCCGGCGGTGCGGACTGATGATTTCCATCCTGAGGCCCCTGCCCCAGGAGCAAGAGAACAGCCAGACGATTAGGTGATTACAGCTCCCCCTCCGTCTCTCTCGGCTCCTCCGTTCCCCTCTCGCCTCCGAAGGCTGGAGTATGTGAGCCAAGGTTCGCTCCCCACTTCTAAAAACGCTACCACCCCGGGGCCTCTGCCCGCCGCGCCCCTCCCCCTCTCCGAATAAACAGCGGGGAGGGAGAAAGGGGCTCGGCGGCTCCCCCTCCCCCCACGGGCCGGCGCCCCCCGTTTTATTTCTCATTGTCTCTTGGCCGCCGCCGGCCGCTCGGAGGAAGGGAGGGTGTGGGTCCGGCAGAAACTACGCCAAGTGCGAGCCCCCTCCGCAAGGACGCGGACAAAAGCTCCCGCCGCTGCCTCGTCGCGGGTCGCGGGGCCCGGCGGCAGCGGGGCGGGCGGGCCCCGGGCTCGCGCAGGCCGCCCGCAGCCCCGACGGGGCCGGGGGCGTCGCAGCGCGGAGTCGGCGGGGCGCACTCACCCTCTTGGCCGAATTGTTCTTCTTCATCATGCCGGGTGGGCGCGGGGCAACGGGACGAGGGGCGGCCCCGCGTGGAGGCCGAGGCCGCTTCGAGGGGGCGCCTCGGCCGCAGGAGGGTGCCGGAGATGCCGGGGCGCCGCCGCCGCTCCTCCCTCCCGCACGCTCCCCGGCTCCGAGGCTCCGGTTACACTAGAGGCCGGCCCCCCTCGCACTCGCACACTCGCGCGCGCCCGGCCCCCGCCCCCCGGCGCCCTCCATCCCGGCGCCCACGCGGCCCGGGCCCCCGAGCGCGCCCCCGTCGCGCGCCAGTCCGGCCCGGCGCGGCCGCTCCCCCGGCCCGGCGCGCTGTGGGCGGCCCAGCCCGCGCCCCGCAGCTCCATCCGCGGCCCGCTGACGTTGCCCGTTCAGAATAAAGGGCGAATCGCGGCGCCGCAGCCCGTGCGCTCCCCGCCCCCCGCCTTTGTCTCCGACTCGACGCGGGCGAGGATGCCGGCGAGACCCCGCGGGGGGTCGGCTTCCCGGGGAAGCCAGCCCGTCAGCGCGGCGCGACCTGCCGAGAGACCCCCGGAGCGGGTGGGAGGGATGATGGAGAGACCCGCGGACCCGCGAGGACCGGAGACGACCAAGATCGGAATCATCGTGAGGCTGGAGGGCGCGCCACCCAGACCTGGCGGCAGGCATTCGCGCTTCCTGGGTGGTAGTGACCTGGGCAGGTCAAATAGTGGGGAAAAGTTTTGTGTTTCAGAGAGTGCCGGCGCCTTGGAGGGAAGAGAAGTTAATATTAGTACACATTTCTTCCAGTTTACAGAGGGTCAGGCCTTGTTTGAGCCTCAGGAGAATAACCCTGATTATGAGATGGATACGGGGATCTCCATTGCACAGGAAGAAAAGTGACGCTGAGGGATTTGCAGACATACGCTGTATAAAACGATGGCAGGAATAGGATTGTCTGACTCCAGACAGCCATGATCCATTACACCAAGTGGCTTTAAATGCAAGTTCCAGGTGAGGATTAAACTTCCTGCCACCTGGGTATCCACACGTAGAAAGCCCATTCTCTCCTGCCCCGAGGATGCCCTGACTCTGGGGAACCTCTGCTGATCCCCCTGCCTCCCTCTGCCTCAGAGGCTGCAGGAAGCTCTTAGTACCGTCTTGTCTTTGAATACATACTGATGGGGAGAAGGGAGACAGAAACCTAAATGAGGTGGGTTCTGGTTTCAGGACCACGTTGTGGGCTTTGGTCAAGTCATTGAATTTCTTTATTAGGGCTCTGTTCCTCCATATATTAAATAGTGAAGCCATTTCCATCAACAAGGAGAATATAAGTGATGCCTCTGGAAGTCCTTTGAAGGTAATAGAGTCCTCCAGTGCTAATTATGAAATAATACTTACAAGCTAATAAACGCATTGCCTGGCATGTGGTAGCCGTGCAATAACCCCCAAATTCATTGAACATCTCTGGCACAGGAGCAGGAAAAAGGAAAAACTTTTTCCAGAGATGTCTAAAGATGAAAATTTTAGCTGGCTAAATTTGTGGTTTGAGGATACTTGGCTTTTCCTGGTATCTGTCAGATGAAGGAAAAGCTCCCTCTCCATCCCCAGCCTGAACTTTCTTCCTCATCTCAACCTCTTTCCATTAACCATACCAATTCATTCCACTATTTTAGACTTAATATAAAAGTTTATCCTTTCAAAATGCTCTGATATTGGCCAGGAGCAGTGGCTCATGCCTTGTAATCCTAGCACTCTGGGAGGCTGAGGTGGGTGGATTGCTTGAGCTATGAAATCTAGACCAGTCTGAGCAAAATGGAGACCCTGTCTCTACTAAAAATAGAAAAACTAGCTTGGTGCTTGTAGCTCAGTGGCTAGGGCTGGTGGGTTTGAACCCGCCCCAGCCTGCTAAACAACGACGGCTACAATAACAAAAACAAAAAAATAGCCGGGCATTGTGGTGGGCACCTGTAGTCCCAGCAACGAGGGAGGCTGAGGCAAGAGAATCACATAAGCCCAAGAGTTTGATGTTGCTGTGAGCTGTGACGCTACAGCACTCTATTGAGGGCGACATACTGACACTATGTGCATAAATAAATAAATAAAAATAGAAAAATTGAGGCAAGAGATTGCTTGAGCCTGAGTTGGAGGTTGCTGTGAGCTACAACACCATGGCGCTCTACCCAGGGTGACAGCTTGAGACTCTGTCTCAAAAAAAAAAAAAAAAAAATGCTCTGATAGCTCTTTACATCTTTAGGGCCACCTTATGAGATATATAAAATAAGTACTAATATTTCCACTTGGAAAATGAGGAAACAGGGCATGGCAAATCAGATGACTTGCCATACAAGTTACTGGCTCAGTGGATTAGAAACCAGGTTTTACAACTTAAGTCTCAAACTGTTTAGGCTTTTATACACACATGTACACACACACACACACATTACTTTTCCCCTAAACCATCATCTTATCCTTTTCCTACAATCTCTATTTCCTACATATCCCCACCCCTGTTTAAAAATTGCTGAAAAAAGAGTAAGAGAATCCAAGATAGCTTCATATGAGAGGAAGCAAAATGTCTCAAAGTACAGGTGAAGAAGCTACGCTGCATTATGTTTTGAGGGCTTGGTGGCCAGGTAGATAGGAGTGGTTTGAATTTATAGGCGCAGTTTAAATAGATTCTCAGCTGGCCAGGCATGAAGGCTTACGCCTTTGATCCCAACGCAGAAGGATCAAGACTGGAGGATTGCTTAATGCTAGGAGTTTGAGACCAGTCTGGGGAATAGAGACCGCCTCAAGACCCTGTCTACAAAAGAAAATAGATTCTGGGTTATGGGAAAAAAGCAATTCATCACTTGCCCTATTTTCTTTCTCAGTTTTTATCAATCAACAAATATTTGAGGGGCCCCCATATGCAAGGTGCTGGGCTCCTTGTGCACTGCATCAGATAGGAACTAGAGCTTTGTGGAACATCAGGCAGAGGAACTGATAAAAAATAAAAACCCTCCAAAGTAATTTTCAGATTCCAGAGCAGATGCATGTGGGCTGCAGAACCTTCCCTGCCTATCTGCTCCTTAGGATGTTACATAAATCTCTGGCATCCTCTCTCTGTGCTGCATCATCCGATGGCCCTGCCCTTGCCTTCCCTCACCTTTTGTCTCTTTGTCATTACTCAGCCCTCATTCCACTTCTCCTGACTTGTTCTTCAAGCTGATTTCTCTCTCATGAGGTGAACTTTATGGGACCTGAATTGGGATCCATGTGGGTCTGTTTTCCACCAATGCTTAAGTGAGAAATCCTGAGCAAGAACTTACGGGTTCCTTTACACATTTTTATAGCACTGTCTCATCAGTGAGCTTGACACTACCACACACACAAACCACAAAAATAACTCTCAAGCCAACTTATGTCTTTGGTGGAGATAAGCTACTGGGAGCACTTCATGATGGGGTTACTTCCCTAACTACATCCATGGATAAGACACCACTGGCAGGACCTGTATTCTTTTTTTTTTGGTAGAGATAGTCTCACTTTATTGCCCTCGGTAGAGTGCCGTGGCGTCACACAGCTCACAGCAACCTCCAACTCCTGGGCTTAGGCGATCCTCTTGCCTCAACCTCCCGAGTAGCTGGGACTACAGGTGCCTTGCACAACGCCCGGCTATTTTTCTGTTTTGCAGTTTGGCCGAAGCTGGGTTTGAACCCGCCACCTTTGGTATATGGGGCTGGCGCCCTACTCGATGAGCCACAAGCGCCGCTCCAGGACCTGTATTCTTCAACTGAATTTTTTATAAGTAACTACTAGAAAGAAAGAAGGGAGCTATCAGAGATAATAACTTGGAGATGGCTGCTTGCACGTTTACTGGGTGGAAACTGTTATTCAAACAGTTGATTAAAAACAAATATCCTTGGCTTTTGTAAATAGGACAAAGAAGTTTTGACTAGGGCATTTCAGTCTGTGGGGGAGAAGATTATTAAAAGTATACAAGATCCTAATTAAAATGATGTTTTTAAAGGGAAAGAAAAGGCCAGTAATAATGGAATCAGCTCTGTGAATTTTACATTAAAGTATGAGTCTTTGATTCTTTATAAAGAAATGCTAATTCTGGTATCAAACATACTGAGGGTAGGGCTCATTTCTTAGACTTCCTGATACTGTTAGCTGAGTAAGCACAATGGAAGCAGGTAAATAAAGAGAATGATGTAAGAAATGTCTCTGTTATTGTTCTTTTTATCCTTTTCATCCATAGAGGTAGCCTTCCAATAGGAAGGGAAGCCCAGGTATTTCTGCTTGGAGGTGAGAAGTTTTATTTAAGAAGACTACATAATTTATAAAATGCTACAATTAAAATGCTGCCTACCTAAGTGCAGGCTGTCTTAAATAATTACAAAAAAAGAAGAGTTAAAAAAGTGTACCCAAAGGGACCCACAAAAGCCAAAAAAAAAAAAAAAAAAAAAAAGGCTCGGCGCCTGTGGCTCAAAAAGCTAAGGTGCCAGCCACCTACACCTGAGCTGGTGGGTTCGGATCCAGCCCAGGCCCGCCAAACAACAATGGTGGCTGCAACCAAAAAATGGCCGGGCGTTGTGGAGGGCGCCTGTAGTCCCAGCTACTTGGGAGGCGGAAGCAAGGGACTTGATTGAGCCCAGGAATTGGAGGTTGCTGTGAGCTGTGATGCCACAGCATTCTATCCAGGGTGACAGCTTGAGGCTCTGTCTCAAAAAAAAAAAAAAAAAAGGTTGGGAAGAACTTGGGTCTTAGCTATAATATGGCTCAAAGCCTCAGGGCTGCAAGTGAGTATGTAAAAAAACAACAGCTGAGAGCTGGAAGAGTAGAGAAAAGGGAGATGCACAGAATGATTTCAGCTTTTCTCTTTGTTACTTGAACTGTAGAGAAACTGTAACTGCCTTATTAGTGCAATGGGAGGGATGACAAAAATCTTATCATTTGGCACAGTGATTCTGTATCCCCAACTTGGGAGACAGGAATTAATCTTATTTACTACTATTGGTCAAAATTTATTGACTGATTACTATGCACCAGAAAATGTTGTAAGCACTTTACATGTATTATTTCATTTCATGTAATCCTTACAATCCTATGAGGAGAGTACTGTTTTATAGATGAGAAAGCTTAGCCACAAAGAGACTGGATAATACTCCTAAACCACATAACTATGACATAGATTTGATCCTAGGCTGTCTGACACTAGAGAAAATTTGTTAACATAAAAGCTAAAAAAAATACACAGAGAACCAGGGAGGGCTTGTGGTGTGGTATTTTGCTATTTTGATTTGAGAATGCTAGGATGGCGCCAGCCCCATATACCAGAGGTTGTGGGTTTAAACCTGGCCCTGGCCAAAAATTGCAAAAAAAAAAAAAAAAAGAGAGAGAGAGAATGCTTAAATTTTCTGGTATTAATGATGCCATCACTTTCTATTGCTTTCAAAAAGAGTTGGGCAGTGCCTGTAGCTCAGTGGGTAGGGCACCGGGCACATACACCGAGGATGGTGGGTTCGAATCCAACCTGGGCCAACTAAAGCAACAATGACAACTGCAACAAAAAAATAGCTGGGCATTGTGGCGGGTACCTATTAGTCCCAACCACTTGGGAGTCTGAGGCAAAAGAATCTCTTAAGCCCAAGCGTTTGAGGTTGCTGTGATGCCATGGCACTCTACCCAGGGCAACAGTTGAGACTCTGCTCAAAAAAAGAAAAAAAAAAAAAGTTGAAATTGGCACTAGAATTTATTATTTGCTTTGGCATTCTTAAAGTATCCTTTGGGTAAAGGCAATGCCTTTGTTATGTTTGGTGTTAAGCCATCTCATGCCCTACTCCATGAATTCCCACAAATTAACCCCAAAGAAATAAAACCAAATCACTCATACCTTTTCACAAAATGGATTTTTATTATAGTCATACATAGTTTCTCGATGCCACAGAAAATTACAATGTAAGGACAGTTTTTGGATGGCTCCTTAAAGAGACATAGTGAGTTTCAGAAATGAACTGTGCAGGAATGTGGTTAATGGAAAGTAAAAAGTGCCGAGGGAAGAACACGGAAATCAAGGACTGTGGCGTGTGCATGAAAGGGACTACTTTTTAAACCCCTCTAAGCTCTGATAACTGTTTCCCCAAGTAAGATCTCAACAAAATTCATAAGAAATGGAACTGATTGTGTTATCAAATACAGAAAGAATACATTTACTTATTCAATAAAGAAACCATGAGGAAAGTGGATTGGGATGGGATCAGACTTTTTATTAGCTTATCACTGGAGTCTCCGTGTCTGGGCCAACAGTTTGGGAATCAGTAGGCTACCTGAAGATGAGAATAACAGCAAGCACGAAACCTGAAGATTCTCTCAACATCTCTGGTTAATGGGTGGCAGGGGCAAGACAGGAGGCCGGCCATTCCCCTACCTCTCTCCATCACCACTTCATCTTCTGCTTGCTGACCTTGATAGGGCTTGAGAGCTCTCCTTGCTTCGGCTGTGCAGTCCAGAAGCCAGAACTTCCTCTAGGAAACTGACAAGTAGATTTGAGGTTAGTTAAACAACAAAACAAAAGCATCTCCAATAACAGATCTTAACATCTAACCAGATGAAAAGATACCATGAATAGTATGCAAGAAGTACTGGTCTGATATTTAGGTATAGAACAGAAGCATCAACTGAACACTAAAACACCTAGACTATGACTCTGTGCCCGTAGCTCAGTGGGTAGGGTGCTGGCCACAGGCACTGAGGATGGTGGGTTGGAACCTGGCTGGGCCTGCCAAACAACAATGACAACTGCAACAACAAAAACAAATAGCTGGGCATTGTGGCGGGCGACTGTAGTCCCAGCTACTTGAGGGGCTGAGGCAAGAGAATCACTTCAGCCCAGGAGTTTGAAGTTGCTGTGAGCTGTGACACCACAGTACTCTACCAAGGATGACATAAAAAACAAAGAAAGAAAAAGAAAAAAGAAAAAAAGACAGACTATGGAAGAGCCCCTTTCTGTTCTTGTCCAGGGTCCTCACTGTGTGTTTTTGGAATTAAACAGGTAAGATCTGTTAATACTAAGAAATTTCAAATTTCTATTTAGAACCCATTTTTTTTTTTTTTTTTTGGAGACAGAGTCTCACTGTGTTGCCCTTGGTAGAGTGCTTTGACATCACAGCTCATAGCAACCTCACACTCTTGGGCTGAAGCGATTCTCTTGCCTTAGCCTCCCAATCACCTGCCACAACATCTGGCTTTTTTTTTTTTTTTTTTTTGTCATTGTCATTGTTATTTAGCAGGCCTGGGCCAGGTTTGAACCCTCCATCCCCAGTGCATGTAGCCAGCGCCCTGAAGGCCTGGAACCCATGATTTTTTTTTTTTCCATTTTTTTTGAGACAGAGCCTCAAGCCAGAGTGCTGTGGCATCACAGCTCACAGCAACCTCCAACTCCTGGGCTCAAGCGAGTCTCCTGCCTCTGCCTCCCAAGTAGCTGGGACTACAGATGCCCGCCACAATGCCCGGCCATTTTTTGGTTGCAGCCGTCATTGTTGTTTGGTGGGCCCGGGCAGGATTCGAACCTGCCAGCTCAGGTGTACGTGGCTGGCGCCTTAGCCGCTTGAGCCACAGGTGCCGAGCCGGAACCCCTGAATTTTAAGGGCAAGGCCACTCTATTAAAATACTCAGGACCACGTTACGTCAGCACCTCTTGTCTATACTCTTGAAACTTTCTCAGAACTTGCACTGTGCCTCTATTGTCTTCCTCATCCAACCTACTCCCCAAAGTGGTGCCAAAGTTACTTTTCTAAAATATAGATTATACCCTGTTGCATATTCCCCTCTCTTCTGCTTTAAAACTTTTACTTATATAAAAATATCCATATTAAACTTGAAGGCCCTTCATAATGTAGCCTAATAGTAACTAATAATTGTGTTTATCTTATTCTGAGGACTGTTTTAAACCACATGTGAATGCATGCAACCTTATGAAACAGATGCTACTATTATCCTCATTTTATTTTATTTTATTATTATTTTTTTTTATAGAGACAAGAGTCTCACTTTATCGCCCTCGGTAGAGTGTCGTGGCATCACACAGCTCACATTAACCTCCAGCTCCTGGGCTTAGGCGATTCTCTTGCCTCAGCCTCCGGAGTAGCTGGGACTACAGGCACCCACCACAGCGCCCAGCTATTTTTTTGTTTTGCAGTTCGGTGGAGGCTGGGTTTGAACCTGCCACCTTTGGCATATGGGGCCGGCGCCCTACTCGCTGAGCCACAGGCGCCACCCTATTATCCTCATTTTAAAAAAGAAGAAACAAAGCTATAGAGAAGTAAGGTCACCACAGCTAGCAAGTGGCTCAGCTGGGATGGGAACCCAGGCGTCAGCGTCTACCCCTGCAGTTCCACACTGTGCTGCCTCGGCCCATCTGGTTCCATCTCTCATGGCGCAGCCTCTGTGCCACCGTGCCCAACCGCACAGCGTCCCTGTTGTGTGTCATGAGCTTTCATACCTCCATGCTGTTAGTATTACTATGCTCTGTGTCTGAAATGTAAGGCTACCCCTCCTCTGTGTGATGAGATCTTTTTTATTCCTTAAGCCAGGCTAAGGAATAAAACTTTTTTTTTCTGAAGAGCCTTCCCTGACTCCTCCATGCTGAACTAATCAGTTCTGTCCATTATCACTTTGTCCCACTGCTGTTTTAGTGTTGTATTATTATTAACTAGGTACTGCATATGTTATTCTTGCCAAAATAAGCTGTGAGCTCCTTAGAGTGGGAGTACATTTTACTCAGTTTCAAACACAGAGGTACCAAATAAGGTATGCTGAATAACTGAATTAATAAATAGCTACCCATTGACAAGAGTCTTCTCTATGAAATAGGAGTTGTCTGAATGCTTGGGACTTTCTCTCAGAAAAGACAGATCATTAATAGATGGTTCGAGGAATGACCAGGTACCTAATTATTATCCATGTTTTGCAGTTTTAGGCTGGAAGGCTCTAGGCTTAGATAATTTAAATTCAAACTCCTTTGCAAAAGAAAAAAATGTGAAGTAGAGGAAAAGGAGTAAAAGGTAAGTGCATTTGTTCCTTTTCTGAAACACAGGCACCTCTGTGTGGCCTGGCATTGGGCCAGTTGCGCTGCCGACACTTGGAGGCCAGAAAACAGGGGGCTCCAGGGAATGAGGAGGTGTCGATGCTTTTTTTTTTTTTGAGACAGAGTCTCATTTTTTCGCCCCCAGTAGAGTGCTGTGGTATCATAGCGCACAGCAACATCAGACCCCTGGGCTCCAGGGATTCTCTTGCTTCAGTCTCCCAAGTAGCTGGGACTACAGGCACCTGCCACAACGCCGGCTATTTTTAGAGATGGAGTCTTGCTCTGGCTCAGGCTGGTCTGGAACTTATGAGCTCAGGTGATCTGCCCGCCTTGGCCTCCCAGAGTGCTGGTATTATAGGCATGAGGCACTGTGCCTGGCCCATCATTGCTTTTTTTTTTTTTTTTTTTTTGGAGACAGAGTCTCACTATGTCACCCTGGGTAAAGTGCCGTGGTGTCACAGTTCATAGCAACCTTAAACTCGTGGGCTTAAGCGATTCTCTTGCCTCAGCCTCCCAAATAGGTGGGACTACAGGTGCCGGCACAATGCCTGGCTATTTTTGGTTGCATTGTCATTGTTTAGCAGGCCGGGGCCAGCTCGAACTCACAAGCCTGGGTGTATGTGGCCAACACGCTACTCACTGAGATATAGGTGCGGAGCCCCATCATTGTTTTGTTGAAAGATAACACAAGTTTTTAACAAGTGACTTCCAGTAAAAATAAAATAAATGTGTGGGGAAGCCCCATCAGAATGTTATCAGGTGACTTTTGCTTTATTTCCAGCTCTGCTACAAAGAAAATAAATAATTTAAAGATCTTCCTCTGGGTACCAATAAAATCCCATATTCCTGATTATAAAGAAATATAAAGGTGTTTATAACGATCCAGCCTAATTTTCTTTCCTAGGGCCACTGTTACTTTTTAAAAGTATCTATTTGGGGACTTTGATGAGTCATTGCATGAAGCGCTTAAAAATTATGGGCAATGAACACATTGGTAGCTATACCCCAAATTAAGGCCATGGTTTAAAACAAAACAGAACAGAAGAATAATTTTTCTTTCTAGATTTGTTTTAAATCAATCTCACTTAAAAAGCAAACCAGAAACCCCCTCCTCCCATGGTGCTATAATCCAATTCAATTTCGTTTAGTTCAGTCCAGTAGATAAATGTTTACAGACTATCCATTATGAACTAGGTGTATGGACAGACACCTGCTACAGTTCCTACCTTAAAGGGCTCTCAGTCAGAGACAGACACACAATCACAACTCGGCATCAGACACGGCATACAGGGAGGCAGTACCAGGAACTCAGAGTGGTCTAACACTACAGCTCTTTGCACTTCACGCTGTCGTCAGGGCGCTGTCCTGACTCTATGGATGGAGGGAGGACGGGTGGAAAAAAGCAGAACCCCAATCCCTGACTTTAAAAAATCAACCTCAAAAAATCTTGGGTAACAATGAGAAGCTAGTTTTACTTTTAAATCTTTGGTAAGAGGCTACAGTGGTGTTTTTCAACTTTTTTTTTATCTCATGGCATATAATGAACCTATTGTTAAATTTCTGTAGCTCACTTAAATTATCTTGATTTAAAAAAAAAATACACTTATGATGCTTTGAACTTTTTTTGAAAATAATTTAATTAATGATCTTTAAAAATTTTCACGACACACCTAAGATCCTCTCGTGGTACACCAGTGTGCTGTGGCATACCAGTTGAAATTTTATATAAAAGTATAAAAATTATAAATTTTATATAAACATTTTAATAATTTATTTTAATAAATAATTTAATAATTTTAATAATTAAATAGTAAATTTATTATTTATTTTAATAAAATTTAAACATAATTTTTATATAAATAAATTTAAAATAATTTTATAATATAAAATTTAATGATTTTAATAAATAATTTAATAATTTATTAATTATTTAATAAAATTTTTATACAAAATTTTATAAAATTTTATTATAATATTTATAGGATTAAAAATTTTAAGTACTAAAGTAATTCAGCAGAACAACTGTGTTCCTAAGAAAGCTATACACTATAACAAGATAGCATATGTGTGCGTATGTGTATGTGTGTGTGTGTGTGTGTGTGTGTATTTCTTTTTTTTTTTTACTTAAAAAGATGTTGTCTTCCTTTTCCTCTGTTCTCCACAGATAAAAATTACATGTTGGTTTCTTTTTCTTTTTTTGCAGTTTTTGGCCAGGGCTGGGTTTGAACCCGCCACTTCTGGCATATGGAGCTGACACCTTACTCCTTTGAGCAACAGGCGCCACCCCCTACATGTTGGTTTCTTACACCAAAGACACCAAGGGAATCTAGAATCTGAACAGTGGTATAATGAAAAAAATAAATGGAAGTTTGTAGGGAGCAGGAAAATAGAAAAAGACAATCAGGGCTCAGCGCCTATAGCTCAGTGGCTAGGGCGCCAGCCACATACACTGGAGCTGGCAGGTTTGAACCCAGCCTGGGCCTGCCAAACAATGACAACTGCAACCAAAAAATAGCTGGGCATCCCAGCTACTTGGGACGCTGAAACAAGAATTGCTTAAGCCCAAGAGTTTGCGGTTGCTGTGAGCTGTGACGTCACCGCACTTTACCGAGGGTGACATAGTGAGACTATGAAAAAGAAAAAGACTTTCAGGAAAATAATAAGGAGAAAACCCCTAAGATATTTGCTTTAATGGGGTAATAAGGTTCTAATTACAGCCACACACTTACCTGGAGATGTTGGATATGGGAGTGTGTGAGGGAGAAGGATGAGACGAAGTTTGGAATAGCTCTGAACACTGGAAACTCTCTTTGCCTCTCCTTTCCATTCTTACTGTGTACAGTTTTCGGAGCCATTACTGTGTTCCCTGACTCTCTGCTTTTGCACATACTGCTCTTCTGCCCAGAAGGCTGTGCCATCCGTCTTTTAAAACCCACCTCTGGGATGTCCTTAGCTGAGCTGTCTCCCCCTCAGTGTTACAACCTCATTCTTCCCTATCTTATCAGTATACTGTATTGTAAGTTGTCTACATGCCTGTTTTCCATGTAAGCCTATGAGTTTGGGGGGGCACAAGTGATACATGAATCATGAGTACATTCTTTTTGTAAAAGTTTTTTTTTTTCTTTGAGACAGAGTTTTGCTCTATTGCCTGGGCTAGAGTGCAGTATCATCATAGCTCACAGCAACCTCAAATTCCTGGGCTCACCCCATCCTCCTACCTCAGCCTCTTGAGTAGCTGGCAGTATAGGCTTGTGCCACCAAGCCTGGCTAATTTTCCTATTTTTTTTTTTGTCGAGATGAGATCTCACTCTTGTTCAGGCTAATCTCAAACTCCTGGACTCAAGCAATTCTCCCATCTCAGCCTCCTAAAATGCTAGAATTACAGGCGGGAGCACTGTGCCTGCCCTCTTTGTAAAAGTTTTAAACAGGATACATAAACCTCAAATCTTCTTTGACTTTTCTTTTTCCCATTACTCTTTCCAGTGAAAACACCAATTTGACCAACAAATATTTACCAAGTGCCTGCTATGTGCTAGGCTGTGTTCTAAAAGCTGTGAATATAGAAATAAAGTAAAACAACTCTGCCCTCATAGAATTTATATTCCCATGGGGAAGAAAGATAAATAAAATTAATTAGTAGGCAAAATATAATAACAATAAGACAACAATAATGGTGACATATCATATACTGTATGTGAAGTACTGTTCAATGATAGAAACTATTCTACTTTACAGACAAAAAATTGAAGCACAAAGAAGTCAAAGTCTCACATCTCGGAAGCGACAGAGTCAGGATATAATCCTGGACAATCTGGCTTTTAATACTAAGGAAAAAATAAAGCAGGTTTAAGGAAGGAGGATTGGAAAGATGGTGGTGTGAGATTTTCCAACCAGCGCTCAAGGAAAACCCTGAGAAACTGACCTGTGAGCCAAGTGCTGAATGAGGCAACAGAGCATCTCCCTGAGGGCAGGGCAAGGGCAAAGGGTCAAGGCCTGGTAAGTTCAGGGAACAGAAAGAAGACTTGCGGGGCTGAAGCAAAGTGAAAAAAGTGGGTAGTAAGGGCTGAGATTGGAGAGGTGCAGGAAGGGGATGGAGAGCGTTGGAAGACGAGATCACATAGGGCTGGCAGGTCCTTAGAAGGATTTTGGTTTTTGCTTTGGGTGAGATGGGAGACATCTGGAGGGCTCTGCATAGAGATGTGACATACCTTGAATTTTCAGAAGATCGCTCTACTTGGAAGATATACTGAGAAGGGATTGTAGGGGGACAAGGATGAGACAGCTGCAGTAATCCTGGGGGAAATGATTACATAGGCCAGGGCAGTAGTGGTGAGAGGGCATCAGATTCGGGACATATTTTGAAGGTGAGGCTCACAGGATTGACTGATGAATCAGGATGTAGATATGAGAGAAAGAGGAGATTTAAGAAAACAAGGTTTTGGCCTAAGCAAATAAAAGAATGGATGTGCTACTGAGATAGGAGGTCTGAGGGAGCAACACGTTTAGGAAGAAAGATCAGAAATTGGGTTTTGAACAAGTATTCATGTTTATTAGACATTCAAGTAGAAATGTCAAAAAGACAGTCGTACGTACAAGTCCGGAGCTTGGGGGAGAAATTTAGACTAGAAACAATGGTTCTCAATGGGGTAGGGGGTGATTTTACTCTCAGGGGGAGATCTGGCAATGTCTGGAAACATTGTTGGTTATCATAACTGGTAGAATTCTATTGGCATTTAGTGAGTCGAAGCAAGAGATGTTGCTGAACACGTATAATGCAAAGGATAGTCCCCTGCAAGAAAGAGTTATCTGGTCCAAAAGACTACTAGCATTACGTTTGAGAAACTCTGGACTAGAGATATAAATTTGGAGTTAGTACTGAAGAGACAGAATGTAAAGCCACAAGCCTGGATGAGATTACCAAGGGAGTGAGTGACCAAGTCCCAGGGAATCCCGGGGCTTCCCCAAACAGGAGAAACCACCAAATGAGATCGAGAAGGATGGCCAATGAGGAGGTCCTGGGAGCTAAGTGATGAAAATGTTTCAATGTGAAGGGACCGATCAACCGTGTCAAGTAAAATGAGGACTAAAAGTTGACTCTGGGTTTAGCCTTGTGGAGGTCCCCGGGGACCATGACAAGAGCAATTTTAGGACTGATGGCAGTGAAGGCCTGAACAGAGTGGCTTAGGAGAACAGGTGAGGTTTAAGCAAATATTTGAGGGCTGATGGAGACAGCCAATATAAACAAAGCTTAGAGAATTTTCCTATAAAAGAGAACAGACATTTCAAAACTATTAAGAAATGAGTATAATTGTGATGGATGTGTTACTTAGTTCACTGTAAGCGTTTCACATTGTATATCAAAGCCCATAAATACATCAACGTACAAAGTTATGATTTAATAAAAAATAATAATAATAAAAACAAAGAGAACAGAGAAAAGAGATAGAATCTGGAGAAAGAAGGGAGGTTAAGAGAGGGTTTTTAAAGATGGGAAAAATAGGATGTTTCTATGATTCTATAAATGACCCACTGGAATGGGAAAAAATGATTCAGGAAATAAAGGGAAGCAGTTTGGAGTGACATCCTGGAGTAGGTGCAAGGGGATGGGATCTGGTGCCCAAGTGGAAAGACTGGCCTTAGCTAGGAGCATTCGTCTGCTGTGACGGGACAGAAGGTAGTGGGGAGTAGTGGGAACTGGCTTCTCTTACCAGCTAATGTACAGCTTTTTCATATGTTATCCTTCGTATAAAGTAGATGTTGAATTAAGTGTCTGCTGAATGAATAGGTGAATTAGGTACACATTTTTCTTTTCTTTTCTTTTTTTTGAGACAGAGTCTCACTCTGTCGTCCTTGGTAGAGTGCCATGGCATCACAGCTCACAGCAATCTCAAACTCTCAGGCTTAAGTGATTCTCTTGCCTCAGCCTCCCAAGTAGCTGGGACTACAGGTGCCCACCACAACGCCCGGCTATTTTTCTGTTTTGCAGTTTGGCTGAGGCCAGGTTTGAACCCGCCACCTTCAGTAAATGGGGCTGGTGCCCTACTCGATGAGCCACAGGTGCCGCTAGCCCGGCTATTTTTTGTTGCAATTGTCCTTGTTGCTTAGCTGGTCCAGGCTGGGTTCGAACCCACCAGCCTTGGTGTATGTGGCTGACACTGTAACCACTGTGCTGCAGGCGCTGAGCCTGGTACACATTTTTTCTAAAGCAGTTTACATATCACCTAATATGTTACATTTTCCCTAAATATCTAACAGTAATTTTGTCAGGAGCAAAGAAAAACGTTGCCATTCAACATCTATCTCTAAAAATACCAGGAATTTCACAACACAGAGATTATCCTGCTCCTGGATACTGGAGATAGACTTTACTCATAAAGAACTTCACATTATTTTTTAAATGGGCTGAATTTGTTCTAGCATTTCTCAGAATCTTTAATATGCTTATGTAAATGTTTACTTTCCAAAACAGGGATACAATGTTTTCCAAACTTAGCTGGCTATGGAACCCTTCTTCAATATCTCCCCTAATAAATTTTCTGTAGACCAACCACAGACTACATCGAATTAAGGTATAAAATATACTCTTGATTATAGCCAGTTCCACTGAGGTTACTTTACCTATGATACTTTCTTCATGAATGATGTAATCACCTATTAAAAATGTAGCTATTCCTTCCCAAGTCCCACCTTAATTCGGGACACCTGATTTATGAAGAAAGCAAAACAAAACAAGGAAACAAATAGGAGCCCTTGGCCCTATTTTCTTTCCCATAGAGGAAAAAACGACAAAAAAAGCAAACAATGAGATTCTTCTGCATATATCCAGCATTGTGTATGTGTCATTCACTGGGAGATCCTGTAAGGAGAAAGGAAGGAATTACCCTCACCGTCCACAAGGAAGAAGATGGACTCCTCACGGAGAAGACTGTCTGCAATTAGTTACACAGAGGTCTGGGAATAAAAGAGCGATAGATGTGCCTGCTCACCACTGGGAAAGACCACACCAATCTGCTAGAGCAGTCACATCCACAGAAGTACAATGGTGACCACTTTTTAAAAAATGCAAGAAAAAGCCCCAAATAACCCAGCTACTGCAACCAGAATGCTGAAGGCTGTTTGCAAGTCTTTTAAGTATAGAGGTACTGATTGCGGAGGCCTCAAAGGAGGAAATTTGAATGTGGGCAAATGGAAATGGAACTACTAAAAAATTTTCTCCTGACGATTGCAAGGTCATCTGACATGTGGACTCCCTTATAGTAATTTATCACTGCCTCAGTATATTCTTGCTTAGGATAATAATGTGATTCTGTCCTTGAATTATCTTAAAGATTTTTGTTTTTGTTTTGAGACAGAGTCTCATTTTGTTGTCCTCAGTAGAGTGCTATGCCGTTACAGCTCACAGCAACCTCAAACTCTTGGTCTGAAACGATTCTCTTGTCTCAGTGTCCCAAGTTGCTGGACTACAGGCGCTGGCCACAAGGTGCGGGTATTTCTTTTAGAGACGGGGTCTCACTCTTGCTCAGGCTGGTCTCAAACTGCTGAGTTCAAGCAGTCCATCCGCCTTGGCCTCCCCGAGGGCTAGGATTACAGGTGTGAGCCACCGCACCCAGGAAAGTAAAAGTTTTTAAAACAAGTGATTTGGAAGTAAGAGTAACGACAGAGGTGATGATGAATACGCAAAGTCTCTGTCACTTTATCTCCCCCTAATGTAATAGTAATAACAGCAGCAGCTACAGGTAGCATCTATTTTCTGCCTGACCTCCCCTAAGCATTTTAAATATATTATACAATCTAATTATCACAATCATGGTATGAAGGAGCTATTAGTACCTTAGTAAAAAGTTTTTGGCTGGCAATTTAGAAATGTAGCATATTAAAGAGGTTAATACCCTCTGACACAGTGATTTTATTTCAACATTGCTAGCAGTGCATGAACTCTAACTTCACACAAATTTGAGCTTATATTCCAGCTATGCACTTCCTTGGCAAATTACTTTATTTCTCCATTTGAGAACTGGGATCACAATAATCTCATCTCTTGGGCCATGAAGATTAAATGAGATATTATGTGTAATGAAGTCAGCAGGCATCTGGCATACAGAACATGCTCAATTACTATCCCAAGTGACTAAATGGACAAATGTGTAAAAATGTATATAAAATGGTGATTATTATAACACTCTTTATAAGAGTGAAAAATTACAAACAAATAGTATTTGTTTTCTTCACCACTGTACCTCTAGTCTCAAGACAGCTCCAGAATGGAGTAGGTGCTCAAAAAAGTATGGGCCGAACGAATAAAACCTAAGGGTTGGTTAAATAAATATATCACAACTGACTGTGATTCAGTCATCAGAAATGATATAAGTAAATACTTTCACTGAAAGCACATGTACAATATATTTTTTTTATTTAAAAAGTTATGTGTATACTGCCTACTAAGAAATACTGTAAACCAGAGCAAGAGGAAAAATACAAAACTGAATAATTATTCAGCTTTAAGATTTCTGTCATTCAAAGATGAAGGAGGAGATTTAAGAGACAATGTTGCTCTTCGAATAGAAATTATTAGTTTCATTAATTAGTGGCAGCTTTTAGTTTCCTCACTGTCTGAAGTAATGCCTAAGTGTTGATAATAATTTAACTTTGACAGAGTAAGTCAGTGACATTAATGCTTTTTACAGATAATACAGTTAAGGGCTCAGAAAATAGTTGTCATATTGAATTACTATAAGTAAATTTGAAGCTGGGAAGGGGCCAATTTATGTATCAACAGTTACTTTATAGATTTCTACCTGAACAAGTAACACTAGAAACTTGGACCTTCTCCTATAACCGCAAGTTGGTTCAATCTCTGAATTATTTACAGAAAAATTAGGATACTATGACAGAATTTGCATTTCAAAGGGGAAGGAATTTAGAGGGCACTGACTCTTCTTCACTTGTGGGCATTTCAAGATCAGTTTTGAAACTGTTGGAACCATCACCTTCTTTGTAGAGAATTTCTTTTGGGAATTTATTTTCCTTCCATGACCAAAGCATTAGATACCATTGCAAGAGCTGTTATGGAGACTGTCACCTGTCACTGACAAGCATTTTTTGAGTGCTGATTATATGTAAGGTTCTGGGCAAGGTGCTATACAGATGAAGACATGTTCTCTGTCTTCAAGGATATCAATGTCTAATGGGAAAAGAGACATATAAATGGATAACTCTAATAAAAATGCTTTTTTAAAAACTGAATTTAGGCCAGGCACGGTAGCTCACACCTGTAATCCTAGCACTCTGGGAGGCCAAAGCGGGTGGATTGCCCTGAGCTCAGGAGTTTGAGACCAGCCTGAGCCAGAGCGAGACCTTGTCTCTACAGAAAAAAAAAAAGCCAGGCGTTGTGGCAGGCACCTGTAGTCCCAGCTACCTGGGAGGCTGCGGCAAGAGAATTGCTTGAGCCTAAGAGTTGGAGGTTGCTGTGAGCTATGATGTCACAGCACTCTACCGAGGGTGACAAAGTGAGACTCTGTCTCAATAAAAAATAAATAAAAACTGAATTTAACCCAAGATTCAAATATAAATGTGTCCCCTGATTCAAACTTATTTCCATACTGTAATGTATATCTTTAAAATTTAAAATAGCTTTCATTACAAAATCAACTCATTATTGTAGGAAAAATGTTTAAATTTTAAAATTTAATTTTTTGTTTTTCTATATTCTCCACTCAATAAAACCATATTTTGCCTATCTATCTTTTTGTTGTTGTTGTTGTTGCAGTTTGGCCAGGGCTGGGTTCAAACCTGCCACCCACGGTATATGGGGCCAGCGCCCTATTCACTGAGTCACAGGTGCTGCCCAATATTTTGCCTATCTTAAAGTGATGTTTATAAGCAAAGGATTTTATTTTTTATTTTTTAAAATTGAATTCATGTTTAATAATTACAGGCACTGTTCCCCCCACCCCTAGCCCAGGCAGCAGCAGGGGGGGTGCAGGGGTGGGGGGGAGATGCCCCCAGCAGCGAGGACGGCAGTCCCAAGAGTGATTTTTCAGAAAATAAAAAAGGACCCCAGAAGCAAAGGATTTTAAAACATCATAGCTAGATAAATCTTCCTGAAGCATACTTTAAACTAGGTTCCTAGGTGCTCAGACTGGAAACAGACTGTTCAGTTCCAGCTTTACCATTTACTAGCTTCATGACTTTTGTTTGTTTGTTTGTTTGTTTTTTTGAGACAGAGCCTCAAACTGTCACCCTGGATAGAGTGCTGTGACATCACAGCTCACAGCAACCTCCAATTCCTGGGCTCAAGCGAGTCTCCTGCCTCCGCCTCCCAAGTAGCTGGGACTACAGGCGCCCGCCACAAC